>VXBJ01005257.1:389746-432354 GCA_013400055.1 Nycticryphes semicollaris
GACGCGCAGCGCTGGTGGCCGCGCAGCCTCCGCGGCGTGCGCCAGAGGAAACACCCTGCTCCGGCCATCCTCCGCGCGGTTCGGCTTTATATTTAATAGATGCCTTTTCATCTATAATTCAGGCTGCGCTGACTCCAGCCCTGTCTCGGCTCCCATTTACGCCTGCACACCTTTCTCCTTCCCCTTCCCGAAGGGTCAGCCGAGACACTTGCCAAGGGAAGGAGGAGGGCTGCTCTGCTGGTTTGGGTTTTGTCTGCTTAAACATTGAACTGGAAAACCTTTCTCTCTGTGGTTTGATAAATAATAAAAGTGATCATTTCTCCTTCCCCGTAAATGACACAGGTAAATTATCCGGCTAGCCACAAAGAAGCGTCACATGCCTGGAAGACAGTGTAATAAAATGCCGATGTATTACGATATGAGTGACCTCAAAAGTATGACAAGAAGACGATTATGGTGCATTATATATAGTGCACTGTATGTAGTGCCTTTTTCAACGTTTTCTGAAGCATGAATGAACCTTCATTTGACTGTGCTTTTATTGCTAGCTTTTCTCAGCTTGAACTTGCAAGCCGTAAGACACTGTGCCTATCCAATTTAGTATGCCTGGGTACGTGGCCACGCTGGCTTCTGTTTCTGGTTGAGCCTTTCAAATGCACATGCATACCAAAAACCAAAGATAACATCAGCATTTGACTTTTTCTGTATGCGGTGGTGTGTCTAGGTAATTTACACATTTCCAGCTGATAGCGTTGGCCCGCCACAAATCCAAACTCCTACCTCGAAGATTTTACATTTTCGGATGCAGGCTCCTACCTCTAGACTCCCATATGTGTGTGCTCATGCAACGCGCTGTTAACTAATGGTGGAAGCTGCTTGTGTCTGTCAGAGGTCAGTAATTTGCATGGCTTGGATTTGTGTGGTACATACTGATAAACGTACATAGCCCTGCTAGTCATGCAGACGCAGACACTGTGCATGTGAACATTGCACATTCTGTAATCTCATGATGTGTAAAGATTAAACAGTCTTAGTTTTGCTGTGCTTTGTATTTGTGTCCAAAAGACTCCTGTTACAGATGCACACAGAAAAAAAAAATTGATCCAGGTTTTGATGACATCAAGTAATGGTAGCAAACGGAACTGTATCTAATAATAGTTTAAGAAAAATGTTCATTATGTAATACAGGAAGGATGGCAAGAGCCCCAGCATTGAAAGTCAAGCAAGTGACATGAAGGAGCAACCTTACTGCCAAACCACTTAGAAAAAGAAATCTGTGAATGAATTAAGGATGCGATTCTTTTCGTCTTTTAAAATACAAAGCAGAACAGCCATTAATAAAGAAGATAATTAGAACTACTAGCATTCTGTGTAATGCAGTCTGCTTCTGAAATACGGCGTGTTTATGTATGCGTTAATAATGCACACATTTTTCCTGACACTAGTCATATCACAGCAGCGTGGCATCACAGACGTTTTATAGCCTCATTCTAGTAACATCACAGACATACAACATTCTTATTCTAATCACATCATAGTCATTTCAATGTCACATTGTAGTCACATCACATAGCCTGGTAATAATTATTTAACTTTATTGCTAAGCTGAATAGTTTTCTGTTTGCTCAGGGATGACTTTAACTTGTAGTCAGAACTGATTAGCACATGCTCATAAATGAGTTCTTCTCATGTACACAGGGTTAGCCTCATGAAAAGTTAGGAAGAGAAAAAGAAAATATTAAATGAACTAGTGACTGTTGGATTTAAACCCAACATGGTCACAAGTCACAATAATAGCTTATTTTTGGTGTTTTCTGAAGTTTTTAGAAACCCAGAGATGTCTGTGTGCAGATCTGTCATGTTAATGCTTTTGCTTTAAAATTCTCTAATTGTTTAACTAATCATATATTATTAACCTTATGGAAGAGGCAGGTCTTCAGACCATAGCATTTGCACAACAGATTGTAAAGCTGAGGCCCGGAGTACCAAAGGGGCTAGAACTGTTAAAACTGTTTCTAACAATGGGACAAGCTGAATAGAAAGGGCTGAGTTCTCAAGTGGGAGTCAGAATCACCCATCGCAGTGCTATGCTGCCTCTGAAATGTGAGGAATTGCTCGGAAGCATTCCCCGTGTTCACTTGAGTAGCCATGTTTTATCCTCCAGTAAATGTTTATTTGCTCACTCTTATATTTGACAAAACTACAGTATTTGATGTTATGCTCTCCTCAAATGCAGCTATGTACTATTATTTATACTATTCCTTAATAGTATCCTTTCTTTACCATGATGCATTAGGCTTTTGTCTGCATATAAGAACACTGGACTCCTAATCACATCATAACCTATTAAAATGACTTCTGTATTATAGCATATTAACTATTCATCCACATCATTGCTTGTTATCTTCGCCTCCATATTATTATGTATCAAATTCTTTTCCCTATCATATTTGACTCAAATTCTAGCATGCTAGAAACTGACTCCAATTATTCTGTACTAGCTATAGTCAAATTGCACTAAATGGAATTGCTTACATTGTATCATACTGGCTACAGACTCACACAATACATTATACATGAAACTGATTCACATTATGCTTAGCTAACTAAAGACTTTAATCTTGAAGTGTTGAGCATAAAATGCTATCATTCTTCACTGAACTGGCTCTGGTCACTTGATCATTTTGTACCTGGGATTGCCTCTTACAGGCTGTTATTATTAAAGCAAAATGGCTTTTCCTCTCCTGCAGTTCTACCACTTTCTATGGAGAGCTGATTCATATGCTAATGAAAAAGCTTTTTTACTTCATGCCGTCGCACTGCAACACTGGAACCTGACCTATGGTGCACCTATAGCATGTCCCCTTCAGTCCAGCATGGTGAAAAAATGCATTATAAACATTCACTTGTATGTTCAAATACCAGGTTATGTGCTGGCTATTTAGCAATCCTTACTATTATACCTGGAGGCTCTGTTTCTTAAACGTTGCTTAAACCATTAGGAAATACAATCTTGGTCCCATCTCCAACAGGAGTTATTCAAGGCCAAGCTGCCAATTCTGCCAAGAGCTGTCGGGGTGTCCTTGATGTTGTTGTCCCTGGAAAGAGAAGAGGTTTGGAGTCCAGTGTGGCAGGTAAGATGTGAGGACACCCTCCTCACCCTGTTATGGATAGTATTTAATCCATATAATCCACCTGCACATCGCAGACATTTGCTCCACTTGAACTAGCGCTGGCATCGTGCTGTCCTCGACTCAGGCTTCTGCCACAATTCGGTCTCATGGTAACCTCAGGAAATCCAGTTCTTACAAGAAATTCTGGGTCAAAAAGGGATGTTTGTCATCTGCTGTGCTCCTAACCTCCAAAACTTCAGGGAGCCTGTGAAGATGAGAGAGGAGAATGCTACAAAGGCAGGAGAAGCATATGGAGAGGATTGCGGAGCCCCTGTTTTCTGCACATCCCTACAAGCATGTTTCTCCTTACAAGCATGCTGCTTTTGTCCAGACTTTATAGACCTAATGGGCTGGATTTCAGGAGCTTGTTTCAGAGTTTTCTTTTCTTCATGTGGGTAGGGATTGAATGTGGAGTCTTTATTTACATGAGCAGTTCAAATGAAGTCAATAAAAATATTTTGTGTAATGTAAACCACATATAACTACAGCATTTCAAAAAGCCAGGTAATTGAATTATAAATCATATTTGTTTAATATATTCATTTTTATAACTTAAAAATGTATTTAATTGTTTTTCAGATTGGTTGCTGGTTCTGAGAGCTCTAGGAAAGGAAAAACACTTAAGCAAACACTTCAGGACTATATATTACTCTGTACTCTTAAATAAACAGCAGTTGCTAAGTCAGTTAATGATGAATAATTTAAGCCAATTGAGCTGCTGAGATGGGACAATACTTGCAGAATCAGGCCCTCTTAATATGTCTTTCTTCAGGAAAATAAACTCAGTCCCTGGATAATCAAATCACAAAAGGGGCAGGTGACGACCTTTATTCCATTTGAATGGCAGAACTAAATTTAACTGAATTTGCCATTTTTTTTTGACTGACAAAGATTGCAAATGTCAGTTCATGGCTCTGAAGGGTCTACGAATGCACAAGCTGAAAACTGGCATTTTATAGTGCCAGTGTTTAATCCCCGTCACTGTACAATACAGCAAGGTGCCAAACTCCCATTAATTACTGCTGCTTATTTAAAGGTAGAGATTAACGTACAGACTTGAATTGTTTGCTCGAAAGTGTTGGTTTGGTTTTTTCTCTCCCTCACAGGGCTTTAGTAACTATTTAGTAAAACAATAAAAATCAATTTGGATATGGCAAAAAGAGAATAATAAACAAGTGCCGTTTAAATGCAATTATTGGACCACTTAAAAGAGATGTAATTGTATGTGGCACAAAAAGAAAAAAATGTTTTATTCTTTTCTACCCTCATGTTATTTATTACGGTGGAAGTAGCTGATGAATCAGAATACAGAACCAGATTCCAGCTAGTGTGCTTCTGTGTAAGGTGAAAATATTCCAAGACCTGCAAATAGCCTGATGTCTTATTGATGCTTTGTTGTTTAAAAATGGGAGAAGGAAAAAGATAGGAGAAAAAATTAAGTTTAAACATTTTCAGACAAAATAATGTCTGAAGAAAGCTTTACTAAAGCATTTTAATTTCCATTGAAACAGCAATGTAAATCCGATTGATGGAGTTATGCTGATGCAATGTTGACAAATCAGAATGAGACCCAAAGCATAGAATAAGACCTCCTTCAGACACTTCAGACATTTACTTTGGTTGGTTTTTTTTTTTTTTTTTGCTTTCAACTTCTGACCTGCTTCTTGCTTGTGCAGAAAATAGAAAATGCTCAATTTAAATCAATATATATACTCACACTAACTTGCATTAGTGAGATTGACATCTTTACATCCAGCTTTGAACCTAAATATCTTCTGTTTTTTAGTCCTACTCCGATGTAGTCATGCCTCACCATTTACAAAAGGTTACTAAGGTAGTGAAGCTTGATTAAACTCTGTGTCCTCTGGGGGAAAAAATACTTGTTTGACATAGACATAGTTTCATTCTTTAAATTACAGATAGGCAGGCAGACAGATGACTAATTTCTGTTTAAAAGCATTGTGCTGTTATGATAGCTTCTTATTTCTAACGCTTTTGCTTTTCTTAACATTCCAGTTAAAGCAAGGGATCTATGGTTTCAAGGTTTTATCTTTTGGGGGTAGTATGTTTTGCAATATGATGGTAGAAATACTGCAATAGCTACAGTCTTTCGTTGAGCTGATTAGGCCCATCTATTTACCGTGCACATGCACTGAAGGGAAGAGCACAGATTCCTGCACTGCATCCCTTTTCTGTGCCCCAGTGGCGGGGCTGTGATTCTCAAAGAACCTTTGTTCTTCAGGGCTTCAGAGCCAAAAAAGAGAAGGTGTATGTCTTCCTCCAATAGGCAGCAGTACCCCGACTCTGTACATGCCACCATGTTCTGGGCAAGTACTTTGATGTAATTTTGGCTTTCTGGAGACTAATTCCTCTCAGAGCGCCTCTTGATGTGGAAGCCAGAATTCTGCAGAGTGCCCATGCAGAGCTGAGCCTGAAAGAAAGGATTAATCCAAATGAAATTACTCTCATTAAAACAATGGGGGAAAATTACAGGTCTGTGTTTGGTATGCATTCAGGGAATAGAAAATGTCACCAAATATCTTCGTTTTCATTTACGTTCAGTATCCTAAAAATATTTAGATTCTGCATGGGGGAAAAAACTTCTTAGAGACTCGAAAGCCACAATTTGACTTCCCCATAGATTGTCACTGTTCCATTCAGTGACTTATTGGCCAGGTTCCTGAATAAGTAGAAGTTACTCAAAGTTTTAAAGAATGTGTTATCGGGTGTGTGGTAAGTTATAATGTAAGCAAAGTAAAAATATACATGTAGTGGGGTAGTACTTTCTCTTCATGGGAACTTACTGAGCATTCATAGTCAGAAAATAGTTTAGGGGAATAATAAGATAGTTTCATTGGTCTTCCTTTTTTACTACTGATAAATCATTGCATCTGCCTCCCATGTTGACAAGCAGCAGATGTTTCAACACAAACTCCATCAAAGTTAGTCATTTTGTCCTCTTCCTTATCAATGTTTCTGTCATTCTAAGGACGACATGCCTCAGGAAATAAGTAAGCACCTATCTATAGGGGCATCACTCAGTCATGCTTAGACAATTATCACAGCAAAACACACCTCAGACTGATCAATAATTGCTTTCCTTGTCAAATTTCTGGATGTCACAAGCAACAGCAAAAAGAGGGATCAGACCAGAGCAAAGCCTTGTCTAGACAGGTAGATTAGATTGCTCTTCATCCTCACAGAGACAGGAGGGTGCTGCAGTGGTCCACAACAAAGCCTAACGGGGCACTCATCTCCCTCTGCCCAGCAACTGGGCTTGGGCAGATTTAGGCTGTGTGAACGAGGAAAATCAACTCTCCCGGGGAAGACACCTTAGAATCAGGGAAAAAAACACCAAAAGCCTATATTAGGAATGGCTTGGAAGTGTCATAGTTTTTTTTTTCCTGGCAAGTTTGTTTTGACATATGCCAGAAAGTTGTTATTTTCAGATGTATTTACAGGGATCAGTGCTTAGATTCCCTTTCATATCTCTGTCTTTCCCCTTTATCTTTCTAAAGCTTGGATAGACTGAAGGCCTTCTGGCTGATTAGCTTGTATCTGTGCTTGCAAACCTCAGGTCTGCAATGAGAAGAGGATACTTGTTTCCATGATATGATGTTTTGGAAAACAGTAACTCAAGTTCATTAAGAGTCTTACTCAGACATTGTTTTTCTGTGTAGTATATATCTATGTAACTGTTTGTCACTGAAGACAGTAAATTTGTGCAATAAAAGAAGAAACTTCCAGGTTTTTTTTTGGACTGAAAGCTCAGACGAAATGCATGTGATGATAGCAGAAGACACATGAAGGCATAATACAAAAATGAGAAGTTTATCTCATTTCTGTAACTGGGAGGTCTTTAACTTTCAGGCATTACAAAGTGTGTAAGTCACTGTAAAACCAGATCCACCCTGCCTATGCTATTATCATACCAGTGTGGAATAGTAATTACAAAGCCTTTTTTTTCCCCCCACTGCTGTGATGCTGTCAATCCCCCAAAACACCTGCACAATTTAGTAAACTTCATATGCTGAACGCCAGTCATTTCAAAGGTGAACTTCAGCAATTGCTTGGTTTACATTACTGTTCATCTGATTCTTCACTAAGAAATGCAGGGAATCTTACTGAAGAGGATTTTTTTCTTAAAACGTGAGTGCCAGAGGACTTCAGAATATAAGATGAGCGTAGGTAGTTGTATACAGCACAGTAATATGCTGTTTGTTACTGACATAAATAAGAATTATTATTTTTATTCCAGAAAAGATGAAATTGTTATTAACATGATTACGTTTAAATGAATGAAGAGACTGTCTCTGATAGCCCTAGAGATACATATATTTTACAGATGGTGTAGCAAGAATCTTTCTCTGTACATATACCTAAGCTACTGCAAGAGAACCAGTGAAATTCTAAGCCTTAAATTTTCATATCCATCAAGTATTTGGCCTTGAATCTGAGTCTTAGAACAGGAGTGAAAATCTTCATTCCCTTGGTAAAAGTGTTTGTTATCCCACTTCGGTCTGCGATGTGTGAGTACCCTATACCTTCCCTATGGAATAACTGCCTAGGTATTCCTCAGCTAGCCCTATCAGTCACTTGGAAACGTTTAATCTAAAATTCATAATGTAAAAGCTAAAGCTTTTGCCAGCTTGGCATTTTTTGGCAGTGACACGTCTATGGCTGAAGAGTAATCTCTCTGTTAGGTATTTTTTTTTTTTTTATTACTAAAGAGATGTAAGCTTTCAGTCAGGCTGTAGAGGTTGAACCTAACTGGTTCTCTTTCAGAAGCTCATGTTTTAGTTTTCCTAAAAACTGGGGAGAAAGGTCTTGAATATGAAATGTGCTCCACCTGAACATGATTTGAACATGGGCTTTAAAGTCACTTGGAACACCTTTCAGGAGCAGGACCTGAATGTCTCAGTAATATTAAGAGGAAGTAATGTTGAAAACTCAGATCGTCCCAAGAAAATACAGACATGAGCCTCATTTTCATAATTCTTTCTTTAATTGTATGAAGTTAGCATTACAAATGGTTATATCAGTGTTCCCACATAGCCTAAGGCAGCTCTGATATAAAGTATACTGTCACAAATCCTGTTCTCATTAACACTGTTATTGCTTGTTCTGATGTGAAGTAAATCTTCTGTAAGACCACTGAGAAGATATGTGTTTAAAAAAAACAAAGCTTTAAAAAACAGATCTAAAAAGTGCTCAGTTGTCTGAAGTTATGGACAGGATATAAGCATCTACCTTGGAATGCAGTCCTGAAAGCCTGAGCTTAAATGCCATCAAACTGGAGTAAGTTTCTCCACAACTTGCTTCAATTTACATAGTTACACTTTCTGAGATTCTGAGCTTGTACTTTTGCAGCTGCTCAAAAGCATCTTAGTTGTGGTCTGTCTGAGCAATACACCTCAGGCCCTATCAGGATCTACAAATGATATGCTTTTCCTCTTCTCACTGAATGAAACAATGCATGCCTACAAAGTCAAGCTTTGTGTAAAACACAGTGCATGTTATTTTACCTTATTTTTAAACACGACCATGAAATTTATGTTTAAATGGTTTTAATATTCCTTTAACCCAGAAGGCATTTGTTCAATTTTTGTCTTTATAGACACAAAATCACAACTCCTAATTTCTCAAAGAATATCTTAACTGTATCTCCTGATGATGCTATTTACATTGATATTAGGGTTTTAACCCTACTGGGACAGCTTATATGTATGTTTACATTTCATACTCCATGAACTGTGTACATCCCTTATGTGAAATAGACATTGAAAAAAATCCTGCATAGTGCCAGTAAGCCTGATCCTCCTCAAAAAAACCAAGGAGTTTCAGGTTAAGATACTCAGCTAATGGCAGAGCTGTGCAGGATCAAATCATGCAGGACAAAGAGGGGAAAAACCCCTCGGCTTTCCTGCTTCCTTGGAGCACTGTCGAATTTCCAGCCTGTGAATCAAGTGCTCTTGGTGGTTTGTTGACCACTTCTAAGAGGTCTGTAAGAGGTCATTGAGAAGCATTTCTACTAACAGTTACTTTTAGTTTCCTGAACAGAGTTCTCTCATTCTTTAAGAGAACCTTTAGGAAGGTGCAAAAGGAAAACTTGTTTAAAATATTGCTGCAACATGTACAACTACATGATTTACAGGTGCTTGTGGATAAATCACCATGGTGGTTCCAGTACCTTCTTCTCTGGCTAGTTTTAAGGAAAGAGTGGACTCTCATTAATTTCTGAAGGAAAGCACTTCAGAATTATTCACTTTTCCCATGTTTTCCAGAGGCAACCAAGGTGTCCCTGCGTGGGACAGGCAACTTGAGTATGGACATTTCAACCACTAAATGGCTTCCTGGAGCTCAACCTAACCTAATTTATTACCTCAGGTCCCATAAATATTACCCAGACACTTTCCAAAATTTTATCTGCTGTGAACTGTGTTAAACAGAGGCACAAGGGGAGTTTCTAGTTTTTTTTTGTCAGAGAAATGTCAGAGAATGTCTTCATTATCCTAACTTTAAAAAATCAGAATTAGAGAGTAATTAATCCTCCTCACAGACATTTACATCTAAATAGCAGTAACTGATCTAATGAACTCAAATTTACAGTGCTACAATGAATATAGATCGTGGAACAAAGAATAGTTGGGAAAAAAAGATTAATATTTATACAGTGTCATTTTTAAACAAAGCTATCCAGAATAATTATGTGTGTGTGTATGTAAGAAGGAGTTTCAGTAATGAGAAAGCATTCCTAAGGTACATTTTATAGCTTAGGACGCAACAAAAACTATTTAAATTGTATTTTAAAGAGCGGCCCTGTCTATTGAAAGAAAAGTAGGAGATTTTTGTTTAGTTTTATAGATAAATGTAGATGCTCGTCTTGTTTTCACTGCAACTGCTTAAATCCTGGCCACTGACGTCAAGAGAGCAGGCTTAGGCTCAAACAATGCTTGTCAAATATATTTCCTTCAATTTGCAGCTATTTCTTGTAAACGTCTGCAGATCTTCTAAATGCAGTAAACAGTGCCATCTAGAGGATATTTTTCAGTACTGCGTGTCACCCACAAACCAACGTCTCTTCTCCAAGGATTTTGACAAGCAAACTGAAAGCATGAAGCTAGGCAGTTGCCATAGTAATTACCCGTTTAAAATAATTTTTTTTTTTTAAATTATTACTGAATACATTCTGCTTTCGGGGCAGCAGAAAGCCTAATACACTGTCACAACAAAATACTTGGATGCCTTAAGGCTGTTAATTTAAACACAGGCATTTAAAGAAATTAAGCTAAAAGCCACTGTTACTGTGCATCTTTGGTTTCGTTCAATTAAGGTGACAAAATATTATGTAAAATTACCATAATAAAAAATAAGGGAATAACTTATCATATAATGTATTTTTGACCAGTGCATACTTAAATAATTGCCTTGAATTATTTGTGTTTAATATAATGTAATTCAAATTTAAGTAAGAAATCTATGAAAAAAAATAAATTCAGGAACCAGCAAATAATAATTTTTAACTTATCAAACACTAGTATGGTACCTACAGTAGGAAATGTTCTCTTTGAAAGGACTTGAAAGAGAGACGTGATTTGAATGTTATCTTATATTGACAACTTGACATTACTAAGAGGTTTCTATTTCCAACCTTAGATGCAGTGAGTGGTAACAATTTACAAAACCTTATTCCATCAACAGGTGATGAGTTATACAGGTCTTCCTCCCCATTTTTTTTAATATTTCAGTTCTGTCATTTTCTGGGATAAATTTAAAAACAAAACAAAACTAAACTAAACAAAGAACCAAAAATCTGATATGTAAATAATATATTGCTAGGAAAAGTGTTATTGTCTATCTTAACTGAAGTTGCATTTTTTTTGTCTAGACCACAAACATCTTTACGTCCTGCAACTCTCTGCCAGCCTTGATTCGCCAAAGAGGGACTTACTTATATATTTCACATATTATCACACTCCTGCTTGTCATGGTTTCATATTATTTTGTAAGAATTTAAATATCTACAGCTGTGTCTAATTTCAGTCATGGGTCAGGCGAGAGTACAGTCCGTACGGAACTTGAGAGCAATGGGTCCATTAGGATATAACATAATATCTGTTTTACAAATGAGCTGCATTAAAAACATACCATTGTTTAATGAGGCTATAATGTTAATTAAATGAATTAAAAGCTGTAATATGAGAAAAAAATCAAACAAGACGGTTACATGATACAGGAATTTAATTATAGCAAAGTTTCAGTAAAGCTGTCAAAATGACTAGTTACAGATAAAATCTTTGACAGGATAATACTGGCTAAAAAGCAATTTTTCTTTTATAATTCTGTTTTAATTAAAGTGACCGTCTATTTTGAAGGTTGACTTCACTTGCATTCAACAATAGGCTTACATTTATATGAGCACATAGTATGGGAGTAATGACAGCATTAGAATGGTGACTGAGGCAATTAAAAACGTTACTGTATCCAGCGCATTATTGCCTGACAAGAAAAGTTGCAAACACTTGCAGGAGCAGAGCTGAAGGAAAAAGGATGCCTGTCAGATAATTCTTTCCCTGTTCCAGTGACCCTCTCATAAAGTTTGGTCACAAGGAGGACAGGACCATAATCATCTTTGCGATCAAGTAACAGTAATTAAATAATGAAAATGCTATTTCAAACCCATTTTCAGAATCAAAAGACCTGGCTTTCTCAGGTAAGGAAGAGACCACAGAGCTGATAGTGTATTCAGTTATGAGGGACAAAGGTGGAGGGAACAGGGGAAGTGTGCAGCATCCAGCGCTTCTCACCTAAAGAGACAGCAACTACAGCCCCACAGGGACACATGTGCTTTTTCAGGCAGAACTCTGCTGGATTTGGATGTTTGCCTGGGTAGATGCAGGAGAACAGAACCTTTTTTATTTCATTCACCCTCTTTTATTTTCAGATGGAGGAGCACTGTGAGACTGACTGCTGCTCCCTGTGCAGAACTCCAGAGGCAGCACACACAGGACAGGGTAGGTTTCTGCACATTAGTACTTCCAGCATGACCACTAATGTTTCTACATCTCCGGAGGGTTTTGGTGTAGGAAGACAGTTGCTCTAGCAGGGTATCTGGAGGGGAAGTGTGAACTCTAATGAAAGAAGTGAAAAAAGCAGACAGCTGGGCTTCCTATCTTGAGATAGCTGGGGAAATGGAAATGGTCCATAGGAGCATCAAATAGGAAAATGTGATCCCTCACAGTTTGGGTTTAGGGGTTTTTTTAGTAGCAAAGTAATGCTTCAAGCAATTTATCTGTAGAGATGATAGACATTTAGGAAGCACCAGGTAGCAAGTGACGTGGGAGTATTCTGACAAGAAAGGGCTGTAGTCAGGAAAGCCAAGAAAGAGGCAGAAACAAAGGCAGCACCAAGAGAGAGGATATAAATTAGGTAAGAAAAAGAGAGCAGCATCTATGCAAGTTTGGTATAATTAAAACAAACTTTTTGATTAGTGGTTATGCAACCATACTTTCAAGCTTAATTACTTGTTCAGTATGAATATTTACATGTAATATGTGCTGATATTTGATAGTGAAGTTGTACTGTAGTGAAATTGTCAGTGGCCTAATGCCTTGATCTCTGGTGTGCTTAGAGGACAACATAGTCCAGTGATAAAGGCACTGGCAGAGTGCCTCAGACTATCCCCACCAAATGATTTCAGTGCTTGTAAAAATGGTTTCTGTGCTCAGTGAAAAAGATCACACAAATAGAATTGCCCAAAGTGTGAAACCTCTAAGTAACATTCTTCATGTAACTACTTTCCCAAAATGTAACTTTTTCCCCAAATTAGGGTTTTTTTTATCTCATTACAAATGAATATTTGCATGGATGTCCATGAAGTACTGTGCATCTCTATGCCTACGTGTCCTATAATCATCTGCAGTGCTGCCCTGTTATATACAGTGTTAGGAGGTTGTTTCTGTTCACAGAGGGTTTATTTTTCTGGAGCACAGCCAGGCATTTCCATTTCCACAAGCAGAGATCATTGGTAAAAATACCGTAGTCTTTCATGAATTAATTTTTGGGAGAGGCATGGTACAATTTAAAAACTGTAGGAAGGAACAACCCTGACAAATCACATTTTTCTTTGCTACACTTCAACAACAAACACTTCTCGCTCCGGTTTTTACTTGCTCAGTAATAGCTAATTACATGCCATATTGAAAATCCTCCATTTCACCAGCAAACAGTTGAGAAACAGCAGGAGTTCATGAAGCAAATACCAGCCCTTACATACTAGTTTATGGAACTGGGAAGCTCTCTTTCAGACAGCAATAAAGATGAGGGTAGAGAAGACAGTGAGAACAAGCTTTAGCTGATGGTGTCAGAGGATTGCTCTGGAACCATCTATTAAATGTGGATTCCTGGTATTGGACTAGATAATCACACTGAATTGATAGGATAGCACAGCTAGCAATGGCAGGAATGTGTTTGCTGAAAATTTATGTCAAGGTTGCCTTGGAGCTGCTGGTATCATACCAATATAAAATTTCTTTGTCTGTAGAGATGCATTTTGTCATAAACATCCGGAAACTTCCCATTTCTGACTGCTACTGGTCAGTTGTAAACCCACTTGAAATTGCTGCTCTGTGAAACCTAACACTGGCATGAACAAAAATGCAGGTCTCAATAGAAGAGGAAGGCAGGAAGATGTGATATTGTTTGAGGAGCTGAAAAGCTTCTTATTCTCAAATGGAATCTTCAGAAGCAGCTTCGCCAAAAATTTTGCTTTTATGTTTTTAGCTTTTGGCAGAGTACTCTATATTAGGTACACTTTGCACAACTGCAAATCTATGAACATAAGAGTGCTTGCATTTCTGCTGTTTGGGTTGGCAATTTTAGAGCATGTACGTCCAGCTTTCAAGCGTTTTAGGTATGAAGACACACATTCAGACCTTCAGGCTTATACTTGCTTTACAATGATACCAGAAGCTCTGTTTGTATGGGTGTTCTATCTTTAGTTAGGTGAGACTCAGACAAGCTGAGGCTGTCTCAACAGTTGGTCAAAGACTGCATAGTCCATCATATCTTCAAGTCCTCACCTGGTTAAGGGACCATGCTATGAGTGCTCTGTGCTCTCATGTAGCCTATATACTCAGATTTCTTTTAGAAAATGGCCGAAGTGCAAAGCAAGGGGAAAAAAGTGCAAAAGTTCATCATTTTCTGCTGTGGAGTTGAGCCCACAGCAGAGCTGTGCACCCAGAGAGCAATGGTAATCTAGAGTGGAAATACTCTGGATTTGTATTCGCACATTCCAGTGGGATTCTGCTTCTGAGCATCAGATTCAAAGTTATTTAATAAATGTCATGATCTTCTGCATGGGCTATCTGAAATCTGAAGTCTTTAAATACCTGCGTGCATATTATTTGCAGAAAGAGGCCCTCGTGGCACTTCCCTCTGCGTTCATGCGGTAAGAAAGCAAACGACAAAAAGAACTCAGAGAGAGAACAAAAGGACAAAACCAAAGCAAACTCAAAAAATGTTGCTTAGCAATGCATCTTGTATCACTCTGGGGGGATGATCTTTGCCACAGATATTTACATGTTATGAGTAGAGTTTATTGAAAAGCAGAGAAACATTTGCACAAAGCCAAAAACATAAACAAATGGTATATTGCAGGTTTTTCAGTGTTGCAAAAATCAACCTAGGAAAAAAAGACACAAGTAAAAAATACATGTATACATGTACTTTTAAAAGCAGCTAAGTTGGAAGAAGGTTTGCTTTTTGGTTTTGTGCTTTTTCGTTTGTGGGTTGTAGTTTTTTTTAATTTGCCTTACTTATCCTTTCTCTTCCTACCCTATTTTTGCCATTTGGTTCAATGCACTGAGTGACAGTTCTGTTAGGGTTTATTTTTATATTTGTAACTTTGCATCTATGAAAGCTTCAGAATGGTGAAAGAAGGAATCCTGCAACTTTAAAAAATTGAATGTTGGAAGAGTGGCAGTCTAGAAAAAATACAGGACTTAATATTCTTTTTTCAGTACTCTCATGACTGTTTAAGGAACTAGAGGTCTGGAAGAATGGAAAAGGTGGAAAAAATCCTTCAACATTGCTCATATTATCATATTAAATGGCAAGAAACAAGAAAATAAAAGTTAATTGAGGACATTTCAACATTTATATTAATTACTGTCTACAAAGATTTTGAGGATTAAATTTAAAAATGTGTAGGAAGAAAAAAAAATCTGTAACAATTGTCTTCATTCTTGCAGGTTTAAGGATTTTTTAGAAAGCCTTGCCTATTTAGACAGCTCCCTTTCTCCCATATGTGATCCATTTCCTCTCCGACAAAATGCTACAGACCTCATTCCAAATGGGTGACAGTGTACTTTTTATCCTTTCCCTTCTGGTGCAGCACATTCAAATGATAAAAAGCCTTATCGTGTGAATATGCTCACTGAGTACACTAAACCCAGGCATCATACATATTGGTTTTCCTCATAGATTGATTGGTTCCATGCTTTAGGCTACAGGTTTCCTAGTATCCTGTGAGGTACATTTCCTAGCCCAGCATCGTAAGCTGTCCGAGGTATGTTTCATAGCTTTTTGTAATTCCATTTTATCTCAGCATTTTATCAGGTATAATGCATAGCATTTTTAGCAAGCAAACTCTTGGTAGGAACATTTTACAGCATAAACTTGCATATGTATGAAAATATATAGAGATGGCAGGGCATGGACGAGGCAGGAGGCAGAGAATATTTTTAACCTCTAACATTCTCAGCGCTCGGTGCAAAATTCTATTTATTTTATAGTGGAATTCGTACACATCTTCCAACGATAAAAAAAGTGGAATTTAAGGCAAAGAAAGTGTCATATTTTGGCTCTAATATTACAAGGCAGAGACACCTTGCTGTTTGTGCCAGTATAGATAACTGTGTTCTTTTATCACCTTAGAAGGAATCCTTCCGAGTAATAAAAATCCTCAGTACCTTCCTGATCTGTTCTTCTTAAACAAGCAAGTTCTCTCTCTGCTTCCTGGCTACGCAAGTGAATGACATTTTACGATGTAAGAAATGTGGGAGAAATACGCATAGGATTAGTTGCTTGTCCTCCAATAATCTCTTAAATTCTTTCAGCCTTTCCTACCGTTCACCACCCTGTCACTGTGACATGTTAAACAGCCTGAGTTATTTGTTTGTTCACAGTTTCCCTGCGCAGTGTGTTTTGTTGAAAGGCTGCGCTGGACAGCAAGGTCAAAAGCTGCTGCTTTGTTTTGTCCTGGATTTTGCACCCTCTGAAGGGAGAGGGAGATGATGTTGTCGGGTTTTTGTTGGGGTTTTGTTTTCGTGTGGGGTTTTTTTTTTTTTGTTTTCCTTTTCTGAGAGCCAGCTTAGAAGCTTTGCTGGAAAACCTTTAGCAAGCGGAAGGAGGAGCAGGCTGGCAGCCTGCAGCTGGCGTTCGAGCCGGTGAGAACGCGGAGAGCACAGACGCAGAGGTGACGGAAAGGAAACTTTCCAAGACGGTCAGGGAGAGTCTGCTGCAATCCACAGTGAAAGCTGCTGGATGGAGGGCAAGGTCAGAAGGAAAGACAGACAGAGAGGGTGGGGGAGAGGTTTGTTTTCAAATGGTTTAAGCTGTTTCCCTCACAAAATCTTATTTTCCTCTATTGTAATAGTTACCTTGTCCTACCCTGTGACCTAAAGAATTTTGTGGTTTGACGTAAGAAATAATGTCAATACACCTACCTCATGGCTCTGGCTGACTCTGTGTCACATCACACCGACCAACATTTTGCACAATAAACAGCCTCTCAGCTACAGGACAAGAGGAAAAACTTACTGCATTGCCAGCCTACATCCTGAAGAACTGAAGTGGAAAAAGACTTAGTATCGGTACCGGTTCCCAAAACAGGGAAGGGGATCTGAAGGTAACACTTCTGAATGGGTTGTAGGGGAGAGCATTTCTTCTCTAGTGCCAAGTCAGCTTATTAACCTCTGCATATGACCATTGAGGAATGAATTTCTCTCAGTTTACAAGGCAGAGAAAAAGTTGTAAGGCAGAAGATGGAAGAAAGCATGATAGGACAAACTGAGAGCAGTCTGAAGGGCACATCTTTTTATTAAGCCTGCCAAACACTGCCTCTTGTAATAGCAGGCTGCAGAACTTTTTTGGTTTGGTAAATAACTCCACATTTCCCCCATTACAATAAATATACAGCATGTGTTTGAGTCTGGGCCTTAGACTTTAAGAACCTTACCCCCCATTCCCTGGTTTCCCACAAATGCATGCTCTCAAGTGCAAAAACCTTTACTAATTATATACTAATAGCCTGACATTGATGTAAATTTTATCCAACTGTTCCTAATTGCTGTTGGAAATGTAGAAATGTGAATGAAAGTGCAAAAACCCTTGTAAAAGCAAAAAGAAGTCAGCTAGTTGCTGGTCACAAAAATGAGGCTGATAGGAAAGAAAAATACTGCCTTTAGGTAGCTTTGCCCTTTCCAAAGTTAAGTTAATCAGTTAGACAATGACCACAGAAATAGAACATTGTTCTAATTTGAACTGTTGGGTGAAACCACTGGGGAATAACTGCAGAAACCTAGACAGAAGAGAATTGGGTCAATGGTGATACAGCCTTCTGAGAAGTCCACGATAGATGGATAAAATAATCTATTACATTGCAATTCTGGCCTGAGATAAAGAATTTATACATCATCTTACTGTGACTGTCTAGTAATGGTGTCTTCTCTCCTGGCTGCAACACGTCTTTTTTTACAGTCCCCTCTTTACCCCTGTTTTGGTGGAGATGTGTGGGTTTGTATGGGATTCCTCAAGGAATCCTCAAATCAGAAGTTTACTCAAACCATGGAGGATTTCTGCTCGAATATGACAGGTGATGGTTTCAAAAGACTTTTCTACTGCCAGACAGAGAACTGAATAGACCCTTGCCATGATTTTGAGGGCTACAGAGGAGAGCAAGGAGGTGGCAAACGCAGCTTCTGGAATGCAAAATCTTAAACCTCACGGGTTTATAGGAAAGGATTAGGTTGGTGTCTTCTCCCAAGTCACAGGTGATAGGACAAGAGGAAATGGTCTCAAGTTGCACCAGAGGAGGTTCAGATTGGATATTAGGAAAAAAAATGTACACTGAAAGGTTTATTAAGCATTAGAATGGGCTGCCCAGGGAAGTGGTTGAAGCACCATCCCTGTAGGTCTTTAAAGATGGCTTGACATAGTACTTAGTGACATAGTTTAGTGATATGTTTTTTATGAGAGTTAGGTTGATGGTTGGACTAGATGATCTTAAAGGTCCCTTCCAGCCTAGACAATTCTATGATTCTATGATTAAGAAAGTCTGTATGTTGAGCAAACTGTAGACTGAACTGTTGTGCATGTATGTGCTTTGGTGACTTGTGTGCATCCCATTTGTCGTAACTTTAGTTCTTTTTTGTAGACTTTTAATTTTTTTAGCGTATAGTTATCTCAGTTTTCATTTTTTAATAGAAATTATTATACACTTCAATTTTTTGTACTTTCAAAAGACCACCTTTGGGAAATATTTTGCTGACATTAAAAAAAATCACTTTTCACAAAGTATTATTACATAAAACTTAAGTAAAACAGTGTAAGTTCAGTTTGATAAAAATGAAGATAAAAACACAGAGAAAGATGCTCTTTTCTTCAGTATTAAGAAAAACAAGATAGCCTCTGTGTTTTTTTCTCGGTGTTTTGGAGAAGTCTCTCACCTCTGTCAACTGAGCCATAGTGATGCTTTCACAGATAACATGAAAACGTGTTATCACTGAGTAATTTCTGACCTTATTCAAAGATATCTCATTCTTTACTTTACTCATCAAAAAGCTCTGTACACTGTTGTGCAACACCCATGGTGCCTACAATACTTTGTTGCTGGTGAGCTGAATCTCCAGCACAACAGTAGGTAGCTACTGATCAATAGCAAATGAAGGTGACATGTTTCCAGAAGACACTGGCTGTGAGCTTCTGAACTCTCTGGAGGACGAAGAGTTTGGCATGAGAGCCACCCAGAATCTTAAACAGCCTTTTTTATCCCCTGATTCTGTAGTTATTACTGATCTATGCAGCTCTGAAAGCACTCTTTTTCCACCAAGCAGTGCTTGCTTTATGAACGTCAAAATAGCACTTTAAAAGGTGAATATGATCCAAGCAGCAATCACATTTTCCTCCGTAGTACTCGTCTCTTGTTGCCAAAACTATTGTTTCTATCATTAGCTTTATTAGCAGTCTAACTTAATTAGCTAAATGACATTATTTAGCAGCAAGTTCTCCAGTACATCTCTGCTAACCATTGCATATTTAATGTGGATTTTATTCATGTAGATAGTCTGGCAGGTGAGCAAAAACCAGAGATGGACAGAGGACAGAAAAGGAAGTCCAATAGAGGGGTTCTTCCCACCCAAAATGTTTAACCAATGAGGAGGCGAAATGAAAAGACAAGGACTGTTTCCTATGGTGAATTTCATGAGTCTTTATTCTTCAGGAACCAGGGTTAATTGCTGTTGAGAAAAAAATGCTAAGATGGCAGACAGGCAACAGGTGATGTACTGAGTGAAACCTGATTTCCAGCTGCTTCTGCTCAGGCACAGAGGGAGCATTCTTATTCCATAGAAGAGCAGCTCCCAGGTGTTGTCCAGACAGTTGTAGAACCTTCTATTGTGGGTTCCCCCTAGAAATCTTTTTAAAAGGGAAAAAAAGAAGAATGAGGCTTCTGAGAGAGTTAACGACAATCTCCTAAGGATAGCGTATCATGCATGTGCACAGTACCAGTTAGTATGAGATTACCCAACATGTAACAGGGGTTGACCAGTATAGGATTTGCTTGTATTTAGTGCCAGTGCCATTCCAGTGGCATCCAGTGCTTGATAGCTGCCAAAGGGCTGTTTATGTACTTTGCTACACTACTTTGATAGATATTGTGTCTTGGCTTTCATTTCCCTGCACTGCCTTTTCATATAACTTGTAATCCCGTGAGAGAGACTTAGATCAGCTATATGTAAAAGCGTTTTCATTTTCCTTCACTGTGTATTTCAGTATTTCTTCCATGGGCAAGGGGTAACGTTCCTAGATTTTTCCATTGGGATGCACCTCAAAAAATGGAATAATGACTCCTTCATAGCTTTCTCATAAAGAAATCTAACCTCCTTGCTTCCAAAAGATAAAGGGAATTTTTCAAAGGCCTGTTAAGCATAAACTGTGTGCAAATCATCTCTGGCATATTTGTAGGGTTGTGACCAGATGTATATATGCCACTGCAGAACTAGCTGTTTATCTACTAGCTTACATAGTGTAATATATTCCAATTGGAAACAGATTCACATCTGTAGAGGAAATGGAAGTGAAACAGTGACTTTCAGAAAAGAAAGTTGGAGGCAATAGACCTGAGTATGGACCAATAGGAATTGTCGCATAGGTCACAGCCCACTTTCTCATGGTTGTGGTATCCACAGAAAAGAAGGAGTCAGAAGCCACAACTCAGGTAAATTGTTTTAAGCATCTGTTTTGTGGCCTTGTCATCCTGTGAAAGGACTTGCTATTTCATTGAGTCAAACTTTCTGCAGGCATATAAGAATTCAATTTACAATATCCAGTTGAGGCCTCTCACACGCTGAACACCCAGTCAATGTGCTAAAACAATCAGCTGAAGGACCAGCAGCATCTAAAACTATAATGCAAGACAGGGACTGAGCAGGAAAGACTGAGGGTGCTTCTAAAGTCTGGTGTGACTGCTGGACTCAGATAAGACTTTTAATAGGAAACCCTTAACGGTCAAATCTCAAATGTTCTAATGCTTTGTCTCCAAGCTTTGTCTTCACACCTCATAAATAGTTGAAGAATTCTTCAGTTTTGCAGCTGTTATTGTAATTGGCAAGCTAAATGACTTCTGCTTTTAAAACCGTGAATCACACTTAACTGCTTAATGTTACTGCTGTAAACATGTGCTTTATTGACATCTTAAACCCTTTCATTGTGTGAATGCCTTTTCTTTCCTAGCATATACCTCTGTTAATAACAATCCTGAACCCTACCCGAATAGCTGGCTCATCAAGCAACTCTGAACCTACCTGAGACAATTAGTGATGAGTGGCTTTATAAGTAATTTTTCTCATACATTTCTTTATGTGTTAAGGGCCTAAGTTAGCCACCCTCTTTTCTAAAACTGTGGCTGTAGTTCACCCTGAAACTTCACAATGTGTTTTGCTGTGTTCAGGGCAGTAACAAAAAACAACCAAACAGTTGCAGGCAATTTATCTCATCTCAGATATTCTTTTCTGCTACCAGTGCTAAACATGTATGTGAATTTATTTTTTTAAAATAAGGAAATCTGCTGCATTTCACCTAATGGCTGATTGAATTTGATTACTATCTGAACTCATTCCTTTGTTTACAAAGGAGTTTGAATTCTTTCATATGAATGAAACACAGATACAAGTTGTTTTGGGTTTTTTTTTTTGTTACCAAATCGAATACATATCTGGTGAAATTTTGCTGGTTTTATCACATTTCAACAGGGTTCATTTAATCTAATACGTTGAAAACCATTACTACCTAGAGAAAGGTTGGAAATGAAATGTTTTTAAAATTAATAATGAAATACTGTGTATTGGTCTATTGGTCACTGTTAAAGAGGAAGCATATTCTGCACAGCGATGACATTTCACTTACCTACCTCTCCGTGTGGATGTGATGCTGTCAAAATTGGATACCTTGAATATGCATCTCTATGTACCTAGATGTAATTACAGTATAGTAATGTGTTGAAATTCAGATGCTGTGCTGGATATAAATGCAGCACGATTTCCTTCTTTCCCAGGTCACTAGGGAGATTGATAGGGATCCAGAGAAGAATATAAGTACTGCAGTACCTAACTTCTGAGAGCTCTGCAGACAAGCTATATTTTGTCCTTTTTCAATGCATGTGGAAAGTGAGGTGTCAGAAAAACTTGTAAGCCAAACAGCTATCCACATGAAATAGTCAAGCTCTTTGAAAATACTGAGGATAGAGAAGGGTAGGACCTCAACCCCTTCCTCAAGAAGACATAATTATTTCTCTGACACAGGAATTCTCTTATATAAGAGCCTGAGACACCTCTTTTACACACTGCTACCCAAAACCTGAAAAATAAAAACTGAACAACGAGAAAGCCTACAGGAAAGTCCCAGCCACTCTGAATATAGTAATAGAGTACTCCTCTCAAAGGAGGCCAAGGTTAAAGGTGAGAATTCAGTTCTCAGTCTCTCTGTCCTAGGAGACTACTAAGATACAGGATAAAAGTGTTTTGTGTGATGCTTTTCAAAGATGTAAGAGAGTTGACCATACTGGAAGCCTCTGGTGAGACCAGCCATTTAACAGCCTTACCAGGGCATAGGCACAAAGCAGTGTGGTAGTAGCAGGACTCTATTTTGGAGATCACTGGGCAGGGAATAAAAGGTCTTCAGAGGCCTATAGATGTAGGTGGCAGTCCAGCAAGGCTTCTGAGCATCATAGTAAAGCCTCAATGTTGGTGCTCGGTATGCAAGTCCCTGTGTAGACGTAACTTCATATGACACTGTACCAAAATACCAAAATATGTTTATGGCAGATCACTAGCACACAGTCCAAATTTGTTGTGAATTCTTCTGCACTACAGGCTACATTTTTTCTTAAAGTTTCCAGATTCCACAAGCCTCCAGTGTAAGCTGTTGTCCTGTCGCTATTGTTACACATCAGGGTATGGATAGAATTGGTTTAAGACTTCTTGCTTACTAAAAAGATGAAAAAGTGCTTGTCATAGCTGTGAGTAGCTGTGATCCAAGCAGCATTGACAGTAGCAATTTCTTATTTTCTTCCTATTTTATCTACACTTAAGCAGAGCAAAGAAGAAATTTGAAGTGTATGAGACTCTCAGAAGTCCATGTAACTTGTTGAAAGACCATGAAGAAATATGTGGAATATTTAGGAAATGACTAATACCTTCTGGCACAAATCATTCCCTTTGGTAAAATCCACTTCTGTTTTCCTATTGGATTGCATGAGCTGTCAGAAGCATGAATTAAAAAGTTATAAATACTTTAGAATAAAACACATATTCTTAGTAAGGCTTATGCTGCTCTTGGATCCATCTGCCTTCTCAAAGAGATTCAGTTTCTTTCTTCACCTGAAAAATGTCAGAATGAACAACAACAGAAAGTGGTAACAAGAAAGAAACAAATACATAACAAAATATGAGCAAGAAAGAATTGCAATGCCTCTGCAGAGACAAGTATTTAAATTAATATTTGAAGTGTTTTGGGATCCCTGAAAAATTCTGCAATTTGTGAAATAAAGAATTATCATTGCTTTAAGGTGCAACATAATTTCTAAATGCCTAAAGAGAAAAACCATATGGAAATTTCATTAAGGAATAAAAGTGTTCAAATGTTCAGTTTGGACAAGTTGACCCAGCTCATTCCTTTATTGATCAAGCTTAATTCCTTTATTGAGGAAATGCCAGTGCTGAAGGTGTCACAGAACCTACATTTATGCAGATACTGTATTTCTCACTACACAAATATTCAGACATTTAAATGGCAAAGAACTATAGGAAACAATGTACCAAATTTGTGTGTCATAAAATGATGATATTGAGCTCAGTGAAACTTCCAGGTGTAAATAGTGTCAGAATTTAATTCCATATGTTTGTCTTTGAATGTTCTTTTTTAAATTTTGGGGGATCCTTCCAGCAGATAGACAGAGCTACTAGACAGGTCAACAAGAAGCTACAAATGGGATTTTTCTTTAGCTTTGGTATTACTGAAAATGGAACATAACTGCCAAAACTGTTCCTTGTGTTGTAGAACAAATTCTCTCCTGATGTAAAATGACACTATTCCATTGACTACAATGATGTTACACCCAATTTATGCCAGGAGAATATATAGCTCTTTATCCATTTATCTGGAAGTTGGTTGTTGTGACTTAATTTCAGATGAATTATGTTACCGTTCTTGGTCTGTGCCCTTGCAGCACTTTATTACTTAGAAGGCTAGTTCAGCAGAAATAAATAAATATGTGATTTGCAGTCTCAGCAAACGTCCTAGCCAGGAACAATGGCCTCTCCGCAGTGTTCCAGACTAATTGCCCCCAATTTTCTGCTCTAACCTTCATACCCAATTCATTCCCTTCTTGCACTGTTCTCCTTACTCTTTTTCCATCCAGTCCTCATGTTCAGATTTTCTGCAGTGTCTGCAAGTCTTTAACCACCAGCTCTTACGTATTTAAATTCCTTTAGAGAATAACTTCCTCTACAGTGATCATAAGAAATGTGTATTACATTTAAGAAAGTGCATTATTTAAGAAAATAATGTATTTTAAATCTTTCCTTCTTAAGCTTTCACTCTGCATTTTTATGTTTGATAGTATACCCTAGCATTTATGGTAACAAATACTGTCATTATAATTGTGTCCTGTGCTTACTATTATGTCATCACCCAATGTTTTTCTAATTTCGCAGTCGAAACCTGCCATCAAATATTATAAGCAGTTTAACTGACATTCATACAAGTCGGAAGATTTTTAAGCTTATTTTAAGGCTGATTGGCAGCAACTTTCTGTTCGAAATCTGAATGCAGTAGCAATAAGTTAATGATAAGCATTAATAAAATCATGCTTGAGGTCATTGCTTAGATACTAAGGACCTTTTGATGATTGGAGGACGTGTCTGAAAATTGTTCTGGGCACCTATTTAACAGCCTGTGACTTTGGAAGTCATTAATCCAGAACATTGGCTTCATTTTCTCATTAAGTCTTCTCCATTATAGGAGGTTGTTTGTGAGGCCTGTTGGAATCAGTGGTGCACAGGAAGGATGAAATTAAAAAAAAAAAAACAAAACTGGTCTGAGTGAAATAAGTAGTTCCTAGCTACTTACTTTGGGGGACACCTGCTGAATTTAACAAAATTGGTTTCCAGAGTCCAGCTGCATTTCTGCTGAGTAGTTCAGCCAGGTATGGAGCCTGATTCTATGACCTTTGTGTGCTTATCCACTATGAAAACCCATGGATCATTCTATTGAATTCAGTGTGTAGGTAAAAAGTAAAAAAAGATTCATGAAAGCCATCATATCTAAAATGGAAATGTTATGTTGTTAAATTATTTCTGGTGTAAGAAAACCCCCACATTTTATATACAAATGCATGTTTTCAGTTAGGTAAATATTCCTCACTGGGCTTGTGTATATCTATGTTATGTTGAAAGTTAAATACTAAGCTGTCTAAATATGTCCTTTATCCTTATTTCCCTTCAGGTTTCTCCATCTTACTCTGTTCAGTCCTGCAGCAGTGTGGATTGGGGGAATTCTATGCTCAGTTCCTACCTTTTGGATCATCTCTCTGTCTTTCTTATTTCACCATTAAAATAACTATACTGTATCCTATTTGTAGCTTATCTGGTGTTCTCCCTCTAGGGTTGCCTGCGGACACTTAAAAAACGCCATTATGAAACAAGATTATTGCTATGGAAAATTTTACTCCTGGTCTCATGTAGTTACCATTGATATAACTTGTGATAAACTCCAGAGTAAAAAAATAGAATCTTGCGTCATCTCTTTCCCACTATACATAGTTCCAGTGTCTCTGTGGTGCTCCCAAACATAGAATCATAGTATAATGCTGCCTTATCTTTAGTCTTTATATTCAAGGTTTTGATAGATTTTTAAATACTATCCCATGAGGAGGTTTGAGTCTCGTTTTATGGTTAAAACCAACCTTCTAGAATGCTTTGGTTTCATTTGCACTTTGTATGAATGTGTGATGTTTATATTTTAAGATAGTATTACCAAAACAAACCAACCACAAAACCCTGGCAAAAAGCTTTAAATCATTTCATGCCCAATTTGGCAAGTTATAGCAATAGAAATTCAAGATAGGACAAAATAAATTTCCCTACTTTACAAGCAATTTCCATATTTTAAGAACAGCTTCAATTACAATTTTTAAATATACATTTAATTGATATAGGATAGTTCTTGTAAATTAATTGAGCAAGAAATTGTTATTCCTCCTATATTCCAGGCAGTTTCTTCCAAACCTACCATTTCTCTCCACCCAGCCCTGACTAACTTGCAGACGTGCATTCGGTATAGGTCAGGTTCTACATCTGGGTTTAAGCCTGTGCCTCTTTATTGAAAGTCTCCTACATATGAGGAGAGTGTTGACTTTAATCTTTTCTATAGGTACAACACCAGGACCAGAAGGGTTAATTTATTATTTTAAAAGTGCCAGTCTATCTTTTTTTTTAATTATTTTTCTTTTTAAGTCTGAACTCCTAAAATTTTTTTAGCATTAAATTTGAAATAAATAAATAAAACAATTAAATATGAAATATGAAGTGGCTGCTTTAGATTCTTTCTGTGTTTGATCAGAAAATCCTCTTTGTTTACAGTTTTCCTGAGTTTTCTTGAGTGTCCAATTATACTGAATATATATTCAGCCTAGTACGTTAAGAAATTCACCAAGTTTTGTGCTATTGCCCTGTTTTGAACAGAGTTCAATTTGGCCCCCATTATATTCTTATGAGCTTTCAGTATAAAGTAACCTAATGTTTTTTCTCCTAGGGTAAGATTAATCTTCCCTAGTTTAGGCATAAAAAAATTTAAATATCTCTGTTTAACTTACCCTATTCTTTCTTTATAGTCAACAAAGAGAAATAGGCACCTCAAGGGAATGATTCATCTCAACCTATGATGGGTATCTAGGGTAGGTCAGATGGATTGCCCTTTGGAGATGCCAGTTTCTTTCCAGTGGCTATCAAGGGAAACTAGGTTGACTGTCTCAGTCTTATATCTGTAACTTTTAGATGTCTGAAGTTGTGACATAAGCTGTTCTTCCTTATCATAACATTTTCTGAGGATATGAATAATTAATTCCCTTCAGAAAATATTACCTTGAAGACAATAGTGTTTTGACTGAGACCCAAAATGTTAAAGACAATTCAGTGTACATATATTTGGAATATTATATGCTGCTCTGGCAGAATATTGGGAGATTTGATGAAGCAAGCAGAGTGATCACTGGTGCTCACAGGAACATTACCCATTCTTTTAAGCACATGCAACCAGGATTTAATACAGAAAAATAAAGATTTAAAGTAAAAATGTTTTAGTGGAATTAATCTCACTTAACTTTAGAACTCTACAGTGGAGACATCTACATGTGATGTAGCCCTTGTAGGCTCCTTTTCTAATCATGGGACAGAAATAAGACCTTTCAAGGTTCAATACTTCTGACCCATTTTAAATACTTACTTTAAATGAGATGACACGACAACACGATATTAACGTGATAGTCTGAAAGTTCCTGCTTTTGTCCACTGGGTTTAAAGAAAGATGAGTGAGTGTGATTAACTCAGGTGCAATAACCATTGTACTTCTCTGTCATTCATGGATGGATCAGGTGAAAACGTGGCTCCAAGTGGCCAGAAAGTTGTGCTGTAAATGTAGTCTCGAAACAGTTTGGTGACCCTCAGCTCTTTAGTGTTGCATAATGCTAATGTGTTGCTGTGACATCATTTAACAGCTGTGACACTGCACAGATATTTATGGCTCAAATGTGACATTGATTGATGATAAAGTCAATTTCAGCTGTGTAGAGACAATTATTCCACAAACAGTTACCTATGATATAATTTTTTTTTTAAAGAGCTTAGAACTAATCTACAATGATGGTAGAAAATTAGCAACAATGAGTTGCTGAGAACATTTTGTTCACATCTCAAGATTTTGGATATAGCTACACATTGTCATTAATACTTTTTTACTTTTGGTTTTTTTTTTTTTTACATTTTTACAGTCTGCTCTGTCATTTTGCAAACTAAAAATACTTCCTCTATGAAAGCTTTTTATTTTTTTTTTCATTGCTATATGCTTCTCCTTAGTCTGTCTGGGTTGCTATGTTATATTTCTTCCTAAATGTGAGGAGCATATTGCTTTTGTTGTCCTAAAATATTTCATGAGCCTGAAATGGGTAAGAATATTGGCCTGGTATTTTTGTTTGTTTGTTTATTTAAATGGACGTCATGTAGTTGTATTAATATATATATGAAAAAAAAAATCTATTTTTTATGTCTCAAAAGGATATTGTTTTGAAAGCATATAATTAATTTTACCTTCCATTTCCAGATATCTTTCCTTTTACTTCTGTATGTGTTTCCCTCAACCAATTGCCCAGTCTCTTCTCATGACCATATAGTCTTCTTCACAATGGCTATATTCCCACACTTTTTTAGTCATCAAAAATTTAATCATGTCTGTATTTATATGTGAAAACTCAGCCAGGATAGAAAAAAATTATGAGAAAAATAAATAATAAATAAAGCAGTGATTTTAGTTCTCCTTTTAACACTAGGGTTTATGCATCTTTTTTGTGTTTGAGTATTAATATTTGAATATGATATTTTTGTTTTGCTAAGATGAAGCCTGCCAAGTAGCTTTGCCTTTCATACTCTACAAATTGCTGCGTATAGGCTCTAGTGTCACAATAAATAACAGTAAAGTGACACTAAGAGAGAATATGGTCTGGGATCACTTGTGAGGTCCCATGCCACTCACTAAATGAAACCGAGCAAGAGCCTGTTAGAGATGGTGACATGTGACAGTCAACCTTTCCCCACTTTACTGATTTCTAGGAAAAAATATACCAAGGGACAAGAAAAGATTTTCAGTGGTACAAAACAAAATGGAGAGGATTATATCAACTGCTGAGTGACTTTCATTTTTACTTTCTTGTTGTTATTATATTACTCTACTGCTTTACAGACAAGTTACAAAAAATTACCCAACCAGTGATCTGTGGATAATACAAACAAATATTTTCCTATTTTTGTAGGAAGAGCATTAAGCCACAGTGTAGAATGAGACTGAAGGATGGGAGAGCCATTTTTTATCTGTTTGGATATTTTTTATTTTTTTTTTTGTATGCCTGGAGATTAAGGAACTAATGATGTGGTGCAAACCAAGAAGAGTGAGCACTGAAAAAGAACACCACCATATGTGGAAATATATTCCAAAATCACACAATTCATCGCTTGTTTACTCTGGTTTGATGCCTTAATTTTGAGTTGTTACATTTTATAGGTGCCCACACATACACAGGAGAAGTGGCTGTTGGGGAGTGAGGTGGCCAGCACGCACTGTGCTCCATTGTGACCTGGGCTGGTGGTAAATGGATGCCTTGGGTGACACTTTGGGTGAGGCCAGCCCCACAGCCATGCTCACAGCTTTCCTGAAGCACACCTAGGGTACAGCCTTCTCTGGAGAATAGCAGCTGGGGACACTTCCACTGAGATGCAGGGCCAGAAGAAAGGTGTCCCTTTAGCAGTACTCAGCCAGGTAGCTCCCAGTTCAAACAACTTGCAGTTTAGGGAGAAAACGCAAAATCTAGTGCAAGGGTTGGTGTTTTTTTTTTTTTTTTTTTTTTTTTCCTGCTTAGTATTTAAACCCACACCTTCCTCCTGGGACACTTTCCAATTTTTGGGTGAGGGAAAAGCCATGACAGCTTGACTTGTCATGGATGTTTCCCACACTCCACTTGCACCAATGTACAATAAGACACGTGAGATTCCTGGACCAGTTAGATACAATTTAGAAAATAGGGCTTTGCAGATGAGTGAATGGGACAAGTTGCTGATAAAAGGAGACTTGCACTCAAATCCTTGAGCCCTGATCTGTTTATGTATTTTTAGACTGCATGGTAACTGGATTAGAAAATCAGAAGCAGACTGACAATCATGAGAACCCAATTTCCTCCACATCCAAGCCGTGCACTCTCAAAACCAGGCTGCTGAGTTACCCTGCTCTCCCATTCTCCACCTGCCACCACGTCTTGTGTTTCTTTTCATATAGTCATCCAGCTGCACTTGAAAGCCAAATGTTGCACTCGCCTAGGCAAAAATGCAGATGTGAATTTCCTTGGGGTGAGCTGCAAATTCAACATATGTCCCTCACTGTTTGGGTAAGTGCACATAGCCACTCTGGGTAGTGTATACAGTCAAAGAGCATAGCTGACATTACTCTTTAATGAATACAAGCCTCCTCCAGACTTTCAGGAATGGACCTAGCCTCTGATCCTAGATTGATAGTGGCTTCTCATCTCTGAGCAGGGAGGTCTGCATCCAGAAATACGTATGGAGTGTTTTCTACTGACTAGCTTTACACAGCTCCTTAAAAAACACAAAACAGTTTTGTAGATCATCTTTCTCAGCCTGTTTCTAGGCATTGCAAAATAGTGTCTGAGGATGCTTAAATCAGGATCTGTGAGCCACTCTGTTAGGGCCAGGTGATTCTATCTGGGATGAGGTGAGAGAGCTCAGGTCATCATGTTCCATAGACACTAACCAGCACTTCACTGGTAAGTGCTTTAGAATCCTCTAAGCAACTGTAACCTTTCTCTCTCTGCATCACACAGAACTGAAGGATACAAGTACAATTCCCCTGAAGGGGGTAAACACTCAAATCACACTGTGATTCATGGTAATCATAATTATTTTATATATATATATATATGTATATTTGTATATATGCATGTTTCTAGAGCTATCAACCTAAGTCAAATGATTCCTAAATCTTCTGATTCTTATTGCAGTACATTTCTGGTACTCAGTATAATGTGCCTTCACCATCCATAAATGTGTTAAAGGAAAATAAAAATCTTTTTTACTTTATCAGCTTGGTAATAATACAGGGTTTAATTGACCTCTTTGCAGCAGAATTTCTAATTCTGAAATAAAAAGTGAAAAGTCAGGGATCTTAAATTTTGTGTTAATAGATTTTAATGAATCACCCTGAAATAGCTGGCTCAAACAAGTCAGAACATTGTCAGCCAGCTCAGTTTGCCAAGAATCCATTTCTCTTCTGAGAGATAGATGAGGTTCCTCAGTATGGAAAATGCAGAGTGCTAGTGTTATGCCCTTTTATTTCGGAGTTGATTTATTCCAGTTGTGATGAAAGGTCACAAATTTCAGTGTTCCTTTCTTTGCTTCCTTCAGTTCTTACAAATGAAACTCTCTAGAGTAGGGCTAATAAGACATCTGAGAGTACACTTTGTGTCAGTCAGTTCTCCTACCATTATCTTTGTGATTCAAATGACCATTATTAAGACATGAATTTTTGGCATTTGTAAAACCTATTTTTTTAAAGTCCGATCTAGTGTCTAGTGAGTTAATATAAAACTTCTGGATCACTACACTGGGTTCTGAATCAATCCCTGTATTACTTATCATCCTTAATCTTCTTCAACATACCCCCTGTATGTTGACCATGGCATTCCAGTGAATTCCTAGTGGAAAAGTATACTAGTTCAATAAGTTTCTATCTGCCAACTAAGTGACACTGGATAATATGATATTATGATGCTGTATTCTGCAAATTACAGTTGGTCTTAGTTCTGGAACAAAATTAAATTAAAATGCTTGCTGTTGATCATTAAAAACTTCAATATTTATGCTTGGATGGCAGGGAGAATTTATTTGAAATGCTAAATCCAGTTGTATTCTTTATCCTAAAGAATAGATTTATAGATGATGATAATGAAGCTGATAAGAGGTAGGTTATAAAACCATTTTCAGAGCTATCCAACGGGGATCGAAAGGATCACATAAAATACTTCTACATTATATTCTTATTTAACTTAGTAGTGATGAGCAGAGGAAAGCACTGGGGGATGGAAAACGCAGAAGACTCTTACTGGATTTTATTAGGGGTTCTCAGGGTTTCAAAAAGACTGTTTATTACAATGTAAAATTCTAGACTGAGGCTTAGTGGGAGACCAAACATGAAAAATAATAGGACAAAAATTATGAGTCAAAAGACGCTGTGGGAAACAAATTCAGGTGGAAAATTTCCACTTCATCTTAAATATTTCAGAAAAATATCTAAATAATAGAATCCCATGATATGTCATTGTCTTTAGCATACCTAGTTTCATTCCTATGTCTTCTTCTAGATATTCCGGGGTGATTTATTTCCTGAGCTTTTGTTCCAAGGTCTGTGAAACAGGGATAATGTAAATTTCAAGTGCAGTGTTAGCAGCCACAGAGGTGAAAATGCAGCTTTTGCTGCACAGGTTGCAGGTCCAGTAAATAAGTGAGATAATAAAATTGCACAGATATTTAAGAGCAGTGATAGTATTTCAGAGAACAATTGACCAAATTAATGTAAAAAATCTGTTCATAGGCCACTGCTTAAAATTTTGGATATTTGAAATAATAGTCAGTCTTATTATGCTGCTCTAGAGAAAAGACTACCAAGGAGACCCAGGCCTCAGAGAGTCTCCAGGAGCTGACTGAGACATTCTGTTGCTTCAGAGTTACCTCAGCCTGTGTAATTGCCTCCAATAACGGAGACTTTGCAGTCTTCTCAGAAAAAATATTGCATGCGTTTTCTATGTTTATCATTAGAAATACATGCCTAGAAATCTAATGTCTTGCCTCAAAATATCTTTTTTCAGTTAAAGATGATTCTTCACGTTTGATTCACTAAGTCTACTTAATTTAATTCTTGCTCAATTCTACTTAACTTCTGACTTGAAGACTGTTATGTTCCTCCTCAGCTTTTTTCTTCTTTAGGCTAAACAAATGTATATCTGTCATTGGTTATACCATTTAGGCATTTGATCATTCAAATGTCTAATTTTCTCTTTCAGATTACCACCAATTACTCCACCTTTTTGAGATACAACATTGAAATTGTATTGCTTCTAGCTAACACCTTACCAGACTGTATTTGTCCATGTTTTTGTTCAGTATCAAGGCAGTTCTTGTTGCTAGACCAAGAAAGAAAAAAAGAATAATACAATTTACAAAGATCATAAATGGTGAAACCTATACAACTATCACTAAAAAGTGTTTTTCTCTTTCTAAACTCTTTCTAATAACCATATAAAGTACAAATAGTTTTATTAATTTCTTCATATTTTATGATTTTCCTGAAGTAAGCCCCAAATTCTAACATTGAGCCATTTCCTATTAAAACAAAGAAGGCTGTACAGCCACTTTTGTTTGCAGTACACAGAAATCCAGAATGTGTTTCATGTAAGTGAACTCAAAATCCAGCAATTTAAACTGTAACTGTGCCTTTACTATGATATTCATAGCTTTTTATTATTTTTAATAGAATTCTTTTTGCTAGCATTTGGCTTCAAAATGTAAGTTATTTAACAGATATAATTAGGTTGCTAAGCATTAACGGTTAATTATCATATTAATAAACAGTTATTACTCTCATTCTATACTGAACCATGCCAAAGCAGCATTATTATGCATGCATTGCTCTTAGGCAACGTAATTGTCCTTAAAGGAAATCATTACAATTTAAATGAAATTGGGAGCTACTGGTTAGGGAAGGCTGTAGGGCATGCACAAAACATACTAAGCAAGGAACTGTAATTTCCCCAAATCACATCTTTTCAGTAATTTCACATCACAGGGCTATCTCTGTTTAGTTAAGAGGAAAACAGTTTATTTTTGCCTTGCAATTTTACAAGGGCATTATTTAACCAAGGACAAGCCAGTCCCCAAAATGGAAGGCAATACAGAATCACTACATCATATTATTTAACATGGGTTAGTAAACTATGACCATAATTTAAAATTTGCTTTATTTCAGACTATAATCTAAGGAATGGATTTGCTGTGGTACTGGCACATGCTGCCCTAGCAATGTGAATCATAGACTGAAGACAGTAAGTACCTTGAATGACATCCAATGTGAAATATACTTCTGTATAGAAATAACTGCCTCTCTTCTTGCTGATTAGATTTTTGCTGGCTTCTGCATGTTCTTTCTCTGTGTTTAACAGATACACTAAAGACTTCTTCTCCTCTGACATCTTTTTATTATACAAAGGTTAATTATTCAACTTAATCTCTTTGTCATCTGTTAAAATACAAGGAGTTTGAACATTCATTCCTGGAATATTCATAGACTGATAACTAATTAATGTTTTACAATGCCATAAACATTTCTTTAGTTTAAGTGAATGACTCACATTTACAAAAAGGTTATATCATGTGTGGGTGTTAAGGAATTTTCAGATTAATTAGCCAATAGCTCAATATTAACTTTATTAATAAGCATTATTTGACAAATGTGACACATGGCAAACTATATGTCTCATAAAGTGCTGTAACAGAAAACAATACATAGCCTGTCTTCAGCAGCAAAACATATTAAAACTTTTTCTTTTTTTTTTTTTTTTTGAGGGCCAAAATAGTTAAGAAAATTCCTCTAACCAATACTAGCAACATAAGTCTGTCTTACATTTGTTGTTTTCATATTGTTTGAAACTTTCTTCTTACGTATATGTTAGGCTAAAGAAAGAGTGAGTCATCAATATATAGCTGAATTGTATAAATAACAAAACAGAGCAGTGACAGAGATCAAGCCCAATGCACAGAATAGGTACAGCAAAAATCTGTCTGGGCCTTTTTTTTTCATACTGAAAAAACCCCAAACCAAACATTAATTACACACGGTTTGTAATAACGCTAAAATAAGTCATAGTGAAGTTCAGAGGAGTAATATTTTTATGTTTACTATATGGAACTATGGTGAGAATATAGGATAAACTGCACACAAATTTAAACCATGTGTCTTTGACAAGAAACGCATTGTCCTGTCTTTAATATAAGCTTTTAAGGCTAAGATTCTTCTTTCCTTGTCCCCAGTGTCAACCTGGAATACTGTTTTGAGTCCTTGACATAAACCAGAATAGAATATGACCTCCGTACTGCAGAGGCAGCTACTGTCTGCATCACTAGAATAAGCTTGTGTGACTTTTTAAAGTAAGTAAAAATACTTACATTGCTTTAAAAAACATTAAAAATAACAACTTTATATTGTGAGCTGCTATCAGTGGCATTCATTATTTCTATCTTTATTGGCATTTGAAGCCCTTGATTTACTGCAGGTATCTGAATTTGTGACCTTACATGATGTTCTTGTTGTTCCTGTTTTTTACCTCATGCAATTGGACTGGCTATAAAGGAAGGTCATCAAGGCTGTCAGTGTGGGGTTATGGCATTGCCATAGTTGGCATGAGCTAGGGAGCAAGAAGTTCTGATTAGATGTGTGCTACTGCCAAAAAAGCCAGCTGAACAGAGTTCACATTACTGCTTTGAAATAGATAATAGGCTCTGACTGTAGAGTTGTGATTACTGTAACACTCATATTGTGCTACTAAAATGTTTTAGTGTTAGGGATTTATGGAGAATATGTGCAGTTCACAGCACATGTTCTAAGTAATTTTTGGTGCAGAGTCCGGCCACCATGTTCACATTTAATTAGAAAAATCAAAACTAGGAAATTAATTCCAGAATTGTGGATTGCATCAAACCTGAAAATAAATGAAAGACCTAGGCAATAGAATCTAGTCATGTAACTGATACCACTAGAGCTACTTGATGGGATTTGATCCAAAGCTTCATTGCAGAAGGAATGAGAAATGTTCACCTCAGTATGTAGGAGCATGTACGGCTCATGTATGTCTATTTACAGTCTCCCACTTGATATTTTAGTAATGGCTTTACAACTGAGTAAGATGGCCCTATGATAAGGCAATATGCAGAAGTTAGTAATGCAGCATTTGAAGCCAGAAAACTCTATAGGCAACCTTGTCAAATAGAGAGTCCTCTGGAACTGCATGTGTCAGAAGGACAAGATGTAGGCTTGTCCAAAATGTGAATTATCAATACTGTACAATACTCTGTGGGAGATACAAGGAAGGAAAGTTGATGGATAATGGTTGACTAGCAACAGCTCCTCAATCATGAGACAGTAAGTCTTGTCAAAACATCCTGAGGTGGCAACTTTCACAAATAACAGTGTTCTATTATTTGCCAGTCCATTATGGATCAGTCTTCCCCTCCCATTATCTTAACTTCTGCATTAATTTTTGTGTTCACTATTTTCTGTTCTTTATAAAGCCAGAATTACTACTAACGAACCAGGAATTATTACTTATCCAACATAGGCAGTTAACATAATTTTACCCCAACTCCCAAGTGAAAGGTTCACCTAGTGTTTCCATTTGATTGCCAGTAAAGACAGTAAATAATCCCACTAGAACTATTTTACATGTAACAATCCCTAACAAAAGGTAGTATCAATAAAAGAGAAGTAATTGTATGGAACAGCATATTCTTCTGGTTTTTAGGGGAAGATTGCAGTGCTTCTCATAATGAGTGTTAATATACTTATTAACTGTTTTTAGTGAATCTTGGTGTGTAAGTTTAGAGTAAGCTGTACTGATCAGCAATCTGTGCAGATATATTTCTTTTAGACCCAAGAGTTACTGAAGAAAGATAAAACTAGCAATAAAACTATTTATAATTTCATTTCATCAAATAAATTCTTTGTGACACTATGCACAAATTTACTATCTGTGACATTTTTGAATAGGCATAAGGTAGCTGTATGGGTATTAACTCTGAACCCTAATAAAACCTGACTGCAAATATCAAGGATTTTGTTCCTTTAAATTTTATCAGGAAGACTTCATTACATCATAATTACATTGATAATATTTCTTTAATACTAATTGAATGTTTAAAGGCTCTTATTTTGCATAGGAATTCTTTCTTTTGCATTTAAGTTATTATTTTTTTTTCTTTTTTGATAAGGCTAATACTACTGTAGTTTGCAGTTTATACTGCAACAAAATTGTCATGTGAAGGCTGATTTTTTCTTCTCTTGAATTTTAAAATCATAAAAAATATTCTTCTTTTCTTGTGGTTGAATTTCTACCAGATTTGAAATGATCTGAATAGCAGGTTTCTGTTTCAAGACTAAACATCAAAACACTTAGTAGACTTCTGAAAAAAAGTCTTTCAATTTTCCTTTCTAAGAGGTGAGAAAGCAGGAAAAGAGGAGAGAAAAAAAATATCTTTGTATACCAATGCAGTTGATACCCATTCACACGATCAGACAGCAGCTGATTGAAATCTAGTTTCAAACTCCACTAGGGCTTAATTGTGAGAGACAGAATGATGCACCTACTGAGGGCAAGGATGAATTTTGGGGGGCTTGCTCCTGTTACCTGGTAGAAACAGCCCTCAGATAAAAACTTATTGTCAAAGAGGATTTTCTGTGGAGAACTGATTATATAAAATAATCAGTTGTATTCTATAACTGATGATATACAATACAGCAACACATTAATTGTCATAATTAAAATACATGACACTTTGGATGAAAAGAGTGGAACGTTCTGAATTTTAGAATTGTATGCACGAGTTTAGTTAAAAATTACCAATATCTTTGTGGGCCAATGAATACTGTATGTTTTGTATAGCTCCTAGTGTCTTGCCAGGCTTGGAGGATGAGGGGTGATGTTTTGGTAAAAGCACAGGCCATGAAAGCCATGGAGAAAAAGCAAGAAGAATGCAGCAAAGGGAAGGAAACAGGATTAAGAAAACAAGTGGAACAGTGGAGTAGTGGGAAACTAAGAAGGGAACCTGAGAAACAAGAAAGTGAAGGGGTATTCCAATACATCTGTGCTATAAGATCCAATACATCTGTGCATGGCAAAACCTTCAAAGCGAAATTTTACATTTCAGAAGCATCCTTCCTTCCTTCCTTCCTTCCTTCCTTCCTTCCTTCCNCTTGAATGACTCTCTGGGCAATACAAATGAGTCATCAATGAGTTTAGTGTGCAGCAGCAGAAAGATGATACTGGAACAAAATGTTCCAGTGTGTATTTGTGTAGTGTCTGGCATAATAGGCCTCTGCTCCTGACTGAGGCCTCTGGGCATTCCAGTGATGTAAATATTAACTAATAATAATAAAAGGGCGAGCACTTTATTTGCATCCATGTTGCCATCTGTTGTGTAGACTGAATCAATATTAAGTACATGTTTAGCTTCGTTTGCTTTTCTCTAAGCAGTACGCTTCATTTGCTGCAAAGAACCTGACAGTTTTAAAAGCTTCCTTTAAATTATTAGAAGTAACATATGGATACAGTTGCTGATTTTGCTACAATTAAAATATATATATATAATGATAGTTTTGTTCTTAATAGATATTCTTTGAGAAGAAGGCACCAGGCTATTTACACAGCCAATAGAAGTTTTTTTTTTCTTTGATGATGTACCATAACTAATGTAAATTTTTCCTCTCTTTTACAATATATTAATAAACTACAGCGCCCAATAATTACTAGTGAGTTTGGAACAACAGAGGAGACCATCAAGCTGGGTGTGGCTGTTGACTGAGCCACTAGCTCTCTCAAGCAACTGTGCAATGTTTTTTAAGTCCAGAAGGGTACACTGGGCAATCCACTCTATGCACTGTGAGACTTAAGAGTGTTCTACAAAACTTTTGAGTTGATGCAAGATCTAAAGCATGTAACACCATAAGCAGCTACGTGCAATTAAAGGAAAGAAGAAAAGATCAAAAACATCTGTATCTTAAGTCTCTGTGACTTTCAGGTATTTCTTAAGTGCGTGCCCGGTTTATTTTGTGAATTGGACCATACTTCTTGTTTTAGGGGTAGGCATAAAAATCACTTGTTGTCACTGCCAGCCCAAACTAAGGGAAATTTGTGTGCAAATATGGTGAGTGGTTTAACCTGAGCATATGGCAAAGACATCAATGAAATTATGAATAGGAGCATCAGCACATTATTTATAATTTTTCTTTACACACAGACACACAAGTAAACAAGAATTCTGCTAAGTGATAAATGAATAAATAAGGTGGAATTTTGCCTGAAGTAAACAAAGACACAAAATAAATCATTGGCAAAAATAAGACATCACAAATAAACTGTGATTTTACATTTGACAGTTGTAGCTTAGTTTTAATTATTCATGGTAATACTTCAAAGAGCACTAGCAGACACAGTGCCAATGTTTAAAAACTGTAACGACCTAGAAAACTATAGGTTACTCACCTGACATTTATCCTGAGAAAAATAATTGCTCAACTTCTAACACGAGATGCAAGTATTAAAAAAACTCAAACCAAACCAAAACCACCACCCAACTTAAACAGAGTGATATCATTAACACCAGTCAACCAAGATTTGGACTTAAAGAGTCTGCCAAGCTAGCCTGTTATCTGCATTTGGTGATTTTGGATGTTCAGTTGATAAAGGTAAAAGCGTTACATAATTTGTTTGGGGTTTTTTTGTGAAGTAGTCATCTTATTAGCGCATGGAGTGTTTTGGTTAAGAAATTAGGAAGGGTAAATGTACTGGGTTTGGCTGGGATGGAGTTAATTTTCTTCATAGCAACCCCTATGGTGCTGTGTTTCAGATTCGTGATCAAAACAGTGTTGATGATGCACAGATGTTTTAACTATTTCTGAGCAGTGCTTGCACAGTATCAAGGCCTTTTCTGTTTCTCACACAGCCCCACCAGCAAGCAGGCTGTGAATACAGAAAAAGTTGTGAGGGGATGCAGCTGGGACATCTGACCCCAACTGACCAAAGGGATATTCCATGCCTAGTCTCAAAGCTCAAAGGAATAAAAGCTGGGAAAAGAAGTTGGAAGAAGGGGACATTTGGAGTTAAATTGTTTGTCTTCCCTGGTTTCCTGACAGTGTCTGGACACCTGCCTGCTGATGGGAAGTAGTGAATGAATTCCTTATTTTTCTTTGCTTGTGTATGCAGTTTTGCTTCACTCATTAAAACATCTGTATCTTGACCTATGAGTTTTCTTGCTTTTCTCCTTCCAGTTCTTTTCTCCATTCCACTGGGAGGCAGGGAGGGAGTGGCTGTGTGGGGCTTAGTTGGGGTTAAACCACAATATATAGCATGACATTAAATGCAACAAAAATCTGGTAGGACTTAGAAAGTGATTTTAAGAAATTATTTTAATTAATGAATTGCCATAATCAAAACACAGTGTTACTAGTACTTATCAACCACTGATTCTGTTTTAGATGATTTGAAACAGTTTTCTCTAAGATAGTGTCTGGGGATGGTGAGAGAGTTGTGTTTCTTTCAAGGGTCCGTTAGAAAAAATGGCTGTATGAATGGGACTTAACCTGGTCCTGCTGCTGTCCTCAATCCTCCAAGAGATCAGGTAGATTTTCACTCTCAAGTACTTATTATACAGGTTATGCTCAGGGCATTCAACACAAACTACAAAATGCTTCATGGTACAAAATCACCATTCTTGCTGCCTTTAAAATCGTCCTCACATTACTTCAGACACTTGACCTGATTTTTTTCTCTAAGTAGTAGTGGTGGTTATGCCTTGGGGTTGGAGGGATACCACAGACTGTGAATGTAGCTTATCTGTTGTACAAAGGCTTAGATTTAAACAACTTGGCATTAGTCAGTCCGTAAAACTTTGCTGGAGGAACAGAGAAATGTCCTTGTCCACCTCATGTGTAGATAGAGAACCTATGCATTCAAATTACTATTCCAATACGGAAAAACCATTACTGTTTACTGGGAAATATTAAATAATAGAAAGACAGGCACATTGCTAGAAAATTACATGGGTGTTTCTAAACTAGCAACAAGCAAACAAACTTGTGTTTTAGTATGTCCAAATGTGTGATCACACATGGAATAAATTGGAAGATCGGTAATTATATTCCAGGGCTATGTGAGTGGGAAAAATAAATTCACTTAACAGTATTCATCGGCTGTATGTAAACTGCCATTAATACACTTGAACTGAAAGAACTGATCTGAATATTGCACATGCAAACAGGACATACTGACTTAGTTTTGGGACTGCACTCTACATTCAGCAATGCTGGAGTCTGTTCCTACTGACTATATTTCAGAGGATAGATGATCACGGTCATAAATTCTTGCTTTATAAAATAAGATGGCCTAAAATATTGTAAAAGTAAAAGGATCTTAGGAATATTCTGGAAGTGAAATCACTGTGACACCTGGTTGTTAGAAACCTAGAAACGGGTGGAATCGTCTGAAATTTGTGTGCAAACTCTGTTATGAATGGCATAACAAAAATCAGACACAGAAAGGTTTCTATTGCTATGTATATTTTATTCCTGATTCCTGGCAAATTACTTTTGAGTCATATGTCTAAATTAATCTGTTATATATTTCCCCTCCTACATGGTCAGAAATTTTCCCCAAACCGTTGTCCAAGTTGGTGCTTTCTGCGACAGCTTTTTATTACTTTCCTATATAAGATAGACCCACATAAGGCCAGGGCAGATTTATTGTACTGTAGGGGATAGAAAAGTTGAATTAATGGACATTCCCCATCATTAATTTCTGGGGGGAAAGTCCAAAAATTATTCATAAGGTAGTCTAAATGAGAGCCCTTCCCATTAAACTCTCTTGGAATCTTTTTTACTTGCTTTCATTCTGCTGATGTATAAAGGACTATAAATTGGTACAATCATTATGCCAGGAGGCAAGAAGAAGGTGTAAGTTAAAGTCTGGGAACCTATTTGACCTGTATTGCCTTCAGGGTCCTTGGTGTGCAATCTCATGCTAATCAGCTTTCTTCTGTCCACTTTAAAGGAAATTCACAACTGTTTATCTATACAAAAAGTGCTCATATGTAAAATAAATTCCATTTGTTGGCACAAGGCTTAAACTGGAGTAACTTTCTAACATACCATATAAAAGCCATTCCATAGGTTCATACCTTCTAAGGCAAGAAAAGATCAGCTTAATCATCTCGCCAGATTTAACACAGGCCGTGGGACACTTTAAACTGATTTTTGATTCACCTGTAATAGATATAACTGAATAAATAAAGTGACAGTCATTATTTTTTATGATTTTCAACCCCTTGCACACTTTCACAGTGAAAATACAAAGTCCAAAATTAAGCTTTCTGACAATAAAACTTTCTTTGTTCAGCTAGCTTTCCTGAATTAGCAAGTTTTTGTAAACTATGTGCTGAAAAGTATATAACTGGAACATAGATTTTTAAGAGACAAATATACAATCATATTTTAAAAGTTCCACTGAGAAAAGGAAACACCAAACATAAAGCCTGGGAAAAATTAATTATTGAAGCAGTACTAATTTCCACAGTACTAGCAGAACCTAAGGACAAGTCAGTAAGGATATATGTAAAAGAGTTTTTTGTATTTTTATGTGCCTTTTTAAAGTTTGCCCTATAATTACCAAATACAGCCTGTTAAATTTCTCTGGTGAAAGATGGAAAATATCTATTCTTACACTGCAGGGTTTTTTGTTTTTTTCAGTTCATGGACAAACCAATTCTGGGACAAATTAAAGGAGGAATGTTAGCTCAATACTAAAAGGGTATACGGAGTTTTCTACTGTTCTTTTGCACTGGAATCTTACCCACTGACTAAATGTATGAATATGTTTAGTTGGAGCATAATTCATTAAGTTGGGGGGGTGGAGGTTTTTTTATTGTTGTTGTTGTTGTTGTTGTTTGTTTGGGGGGGTTGTTTGTTTTTTGGGTTTTATTGTGTGTGTGTGTGTGGTTTGTTTGTTGT
>VXBJ01005257.1:432426-467429 GCA_013400055.1 Nycticryphes semicollaris
GTGTGGGTTTTGTGTTTTGTTTTTTTTTTTTTTTTTTTTTTTTTTTTTCAGAATTACAAGTGTTCTGTGAACTCTGTTTCTTTAAACTCAGAGAAAAAGCAGAAACGCTAGGATCATGTTCACATCTCCAGCCAGAGCAGTTAGCACTGAAAATCATGACCTATAGTCCAGACTTTGGAATGGGGGATTTTATGTTTGTTTGTTGCCAAGGTGGCCTGTTCCAGTGCTACATCTTGACAGCAATCGTTTAAGATGGACAAGGGGCAGGGAGCATCTGTTGTTTATAAAACAAAGGAACTGCAACAGAGAATGATTTCAGGGACAGCATGAGAAGCAGAGTAATATCCCCTCACTGCAGAGATAGTGGAAAATGGGACCTTGCTGCAGAATAGGTATTCAACAGGATAATACTGAATATACTTGGGAAAAGAGTACAGAATATGGCTATGGATCAGGCAAAACATGGACCCAAAACAAACACAGTGCCATGCTTCTAGCAGGGAAATATACCTGCAGCATTTGCCTAGTAAATAAGTATGTATTAAGTTCCCGAGAAAGTTCCGACTTTTCTTTCTCATTGTAACTACGACAGAGTATGGCTAGATAAGTGGTTCTTACATTAATGGTAATTCTTACATTAATGGTAAGAAAAAAAGAGATAGTTGATCTGGTCAAACTATTTGTTTGGATTTCCCACTTAATTCATATAGGCACTGACTGTAATTTGAGTAAATCTGAAGTGAACAAAAGTTTTAGTGAAACAGCGTACTGCAGATGACTTTCTGTCTTGATTTCAGCCTTGCCTTGTCACTCTAGACCCGCCCAAAAATTTCTGGGCTGTCTGACCCTGCTTGCTGTCTCCAGACATAACTCTGACCTTAGCTTCCTGATGACTTTCTAGCTTGACCTTGGATGTTCCTCATCCCTACAGATTTGTCTGGGTGTCTGGACCCTTGGCTGATCCTAGTTAGCACTAGGAGACCTGTTCTGCTAGCCTAAAACCAGGCATTTCTAATTCTGGACAGTTTGGGTATGATAAGAGCAAAAAGAGAATTGTACTGCAGTGATAGCCTGCCTGCAAATCTCTCAAGAAAAGATATTGAAGTGATAATGGTAAAATAAAAGGGCTGAAAGGAAAGAGGAACCAAGTCACAGCAACTTCAAAGTTGTGACTATAGCTACAAAATGGAAACTGAGCAACAGTTGGAGCTTTTGTCAGCGTATTGGGTGGCAGCAACAGTAGCTGCCTTCTTTCTGTACAATGGATGTCAACGAATGACCTGTCTCAAACCCCTCACCATGTTACTAAACTTGTGTCTATCAGTTGCAGAAATCCCTATCTAACTTTACAGTGAATTAGGGTAAAACAAACTTTGGGTCCTCTTCATATAATAAAGAAAAATAACACCACAGGTATCAGAATTACAATAAGGGGGCATCATGCATGAGTTTATGATCAAGCAGAGTAGTAACAGCTGGAGGGATTCAACCTTGTCTATGCTTGAATGAGTTCATGTGCAATACAAATGAGTGATCAACGGGTTCAGCACGCTGCAAAAAAATAATAGGGTTGAAAAGTTGTAGGTACTAGTAAACACTGTAACATTTCAATAGCCTTCTATGGAAAATCTCGTTACCCTCATGAAATATTCCAAGGAGCACAGAACAGGTAAACGGCTTTAATACCTGTTTTGATCATTCCTGCTGAACTAGCTTTTATAGAAAGAATATGCAACATGTAGTAAAGCACTTTGAAATGAGATGGGGGCGAGTTTATGAGAGCTCTGCCAAAGGGCTGTCACATTTGCTAGTGAAAAAAAAAAGGCCAAATTACACCTCTAAAAATACTGTTCCAAGGACTCCTGGCCAAGGGGTAAGGCTGACCTCTATGCTGCTACAGAGAGCTTTTTGCAGATAAGGTTGCTCAGCATATATCTAAGTGTTTCAGAGAAAGAGGCAGAAAATAAAGAGACATCAGAACTTATCCCAAAATGTTATAGACTACCCAGAAAAAAATTGTTTAAAAGATAAATTAATATCAGTCCTGTTTCTTTTAATATTGGCAGTATTTTGTTTTGGGGCTTTTTGAGGGAAAAGGAGGGAGAAATAGGATAATGTTTTTCATTGGTTTTGTTTCCTGTTCTAGAAGACTACCTTAACAAACAGAATATAGCTGTTAAATGTCTTCTAGTTGTACTCATAATTTTTGCTGGAATTTTGCTGTGAGAAATATGTTTACTGCTCACATAGCAAATATTTGAAAGAGTAAATTATAAATTTTTAATCTAAGATATTTCCACCAGATACCTGATACATGACTTTATTTGCATTTATCCATTCATTGAACAAAATTTATATGTCAAGAAAAATAATATTGCATTTGACTAAATAGTTCAAATGAACAATTTAAAATCCATGGTATTGACATGTGGTGAGTAGTCACATGTAATATATATGTAGTTGTACTTGTGGGCACTTGATACACAGGAAAGAGGCTGAATGTTATTAAATTATCCACTGTAAATCATTTGCACTTCCATACACCCCCAAGTCACTATTATTTTGATCTGATCATACAGTGCAAACAGAAGCTACAGTGCCAGAGGAGTGTCTCATCCTTAAAAAAAATGTTTGCCCTATTATAGTGGCAAGTATTGAAGTAACAGGAATGTCTACTGGCAAACAGTGCTCATGGCACTGTCAGTAAGAAGAGGCTATCTCTATTCAGGACTAATATGTAGAGACTGTACTTCATTAAAAGGCAGAGCAAAAGGTGTTTTTCAGTTGTGAAGGGCATCTTTTACCTACATGTTTAATGGATGGATGGAGACACAAGGCTTGAATATATGACAGCAAGGCAGGGAGAGAAAATACAGTTCCTGTACAGTCATATACAGTCATGCAAGTTTACAAGGTGAAAAAAAAAATGAAAAAAAAATCTTGTACATTGGTCTAAAACATTATAAATTATAATATTCAGTATTTCCCTTAATTCTTATTACCCTCTAAAGTTTGGTACCTGCTTTAGTAGGATTAAACTATGCCTCATATCATCATGGATAAGAAGTCACTTAGTATTAAGTAAGACTGTATTCAAAAGAAAAGGATGCATGTTGAAATGATAATTAGCTATTACCTATCCCATGTACGTTTTCCCCAGATACACAGGGTAATATGTACTCCTAAACTTCTCTTAGCTTGAATATGTTTCCTCACTGCCCGCTGTGAGTACATCTCTGGTGTTAATCAGTTTCAGTTCCAAGTTCCCTCTGGTGTTCAGGTCCCCTGCTGCTCCAGATTGCATGAATGGTAATTCATGCTGAAGCTCACAAAGCGTCAAGCAGCTAACCTCCAAACATATCCAGAAAAAAATTTTAAAAGGTGAGGTAGATGAGCGAAGCAGGTTGTTTCCTCCCTTTAGTATTATCCTGACCTCGTACATGCTCTAACTCCACACTCCCGGGCATCCAATATATGGCTTCACTTTCATGCTATAATCACTTTGGTGAGCTGCAGCAGAGCCCTCACATTATTCACTTTGTCTTGGTGGGAATGAAAAAAAGAAAAAAAAAAAAAAAGATTACACCTTGCCTACATGAGTCTCAGAAAAGATCCAACACTGATTTCTCTGTATTGTGGATATAGCCGTACTGACTTAGTGAACTAGCATTCAGCAATGTGGAGCACTGTTCTCTACCTCTTTCTTGGTCTGTAGGCAGGGAGCACTCCCTGGGGTGTGTGCATTTAGCAGTGTAGATATAACCTCTGGTGTCCTTTCAGGGCACAGGTCTCTGTCTGTTTCTCATAAGCAGGATGCAACATTGCTTGGTGTCATTGCTCCTGCTCAGCTTCTACTGTCATTAAACATAGCAGTACATTCTGGGTTTACAGTCAGTCTTCAGGGACACATATAAACATGTCAAGCTCTGCTAATGGAAGACCAGATCACGTAAAACAATAAATACCACAAATGCTTCTCTGTTTCAGTTATATCATGACTGGTGAGCATCCTTTGATTCTTGGAAAAAAGCTAGTAAAAGAGCTCAAGACCCAGACCCTTCTGTGTGTTCTTCTGGCATACAGTATTTCCTTTGGGCCATAAAAATATCTTCACATTTCTGAAGCAGACTTTCTCCTTTCAGTCTCTCTCACTACAGTGGTACAAGACTATATGTGAACTGACTAACCCAGGAGAAATCCTCATGTAGATAATGGAAAGAGACCCTTGTACCACTGATGCATCGGTCATTGGGGATGAAAGTTGATGGCTAGAGAAAGCTCCTGTGCTCTTCATCCTACAGATAACCGGTGAACAAGAACTAGAAGGTTTAGTATGGAGTGTGCCCATCCTGGAGATAAGAGTCCCAGCAAACCTTTCTGTTATAACTGTCAACCCACTTTTTTCATATAATTCTCAGATAAATTACCAAAGCCTTTACAGGGTAATCTGCTACCAAGTAATGATATCTTTCACATGCAAACTTAAAAGAAAAATATTCTCAGTTGCATGCATCTTTTTGTTGAACATTATCCCATTTAAGTCATCAAAGTTTAATGACTCTTGTTGTCTGCACTGTGATAAAAGCAAGAATTTCTCATAACACCACCTGTGGGATTTAGCTGAACACTGAGCTGAAAGTCAGCAGAAAAGACATGCAAGGCCCAGGTTCAAAGTGATGCTTTCAACCTGACACTTAGTACTAGCAATATGTACTAGCACTGAATTTGAAACATAGCCCGTAAACTGTAAATAGACCAACTTCTAAACATCCTCATATACTCTCTGGTAAAGCTATTTAATATTTGTGTAATGCATTATGTTGGAGCACATACACTTTTATCTTGAAAATCAGCTATATAAAATTAACATTTAAAACTCAGGAATGGGTCAGTCACTTTTGAACATTTTGAATTCTCTGAACACTTGTACATGATTTGGTTTTTTTGTTTTTTTTTTTTTTTTTCCTGTCTCTGTGATTCTTATATAAGAAATCTGTAACTAGCTATTATGTCCTAGTATTTTGAAGTATAGGGTTCAATCTGTCACCTGTTCAAGCAGGCAATACTGTCTAGGGTAAAAACAGGTATCTCATTAAGGAGATTAAATGAAAAATTAGAAATAACCTTTAAAGCGAGAAATACCAGCTTAACATCTTTCTTTCCCTCTGCTCCCCATGACTATAATTCACACTAATTTCCTTAAGGTACTAGTCAGTATTTCAGAAGAAGTGTCTTGACAGAGAGAAAGGTATCATGTACTAGGTAGCCTCTTGCTGTGGCACTTCCTTTTCACCCTCTCTCTGTTATATATGGCTCAATTATAATTTCTGAGACTAAACTGTATCAGGAGATGGAAAACTAGAAACAACTTTCATTTGTAATTTCTATAAGACATAATGTCTTCTGAAAACAAGAAGGGGAAGTATGTGCTGCTGAGAAGCTTTGCTCTGTATTTAAAAGGTATGACAAGTGTCCTCTCAGGAGCTTAGTCCAACAATCACTGGAATACTATTTTTTATTTAATCAGATGCATGTTCAGACTTCAGCAATGAAATGTGCAGCAACACAGTTCTGTGTCTGCCTGCAAAAGGGCTTTCTAATCAGCATCAGTAGCCAGCTATCTCCTCGTCCTTCTTCAGACATGGAATTTCACATTCCTCAGTATCGGTGCCTCCTCAGATTCAGCTCTAGCTCAAGCACTTCATCAAAGCTTCAGCACTTTGAATTTACAGTTTTCTTCAGAATCACTGTGCAGATGCAATGATAGGACCAAAAACTTGGACAAAGCTATTTTCCGGGTATTAGAGATGAATCGTATAACCTTTAGAACTGATCTTACATGTTATCATCTGGAGGTCAAGTAATAGGGTCATAGGATGGAAAAAGACCTGGAAATAATGCAGTTCAAATCCTATGAATTGTAGCTATGTGTCCCATATAGGGTCTACAGAGCATCTACTTTCTAAGACCTTGCGTATCACAGACCACATAGCACTTTCTAGCATCCTTCTACAAACTGAATACTAACAGTAAAGATCAAATCTCTCAACCAAACAGTACTTCAGAAAGAAAGCAGAATCTCTATCCATGTTCAGGATTCCTGCAGTTAGAAGAAATCTGACAGGCAGAATTTTCACTATGAGCTTTTACCCACATATATCCCGCATGTAACACTTCCGTTACATAAGCTTCTCAGTTTATACTTCTCTTAAAGTGGCTTATTTAGATGCTATACAAGAGAAGTGCTTCCTTTGCATAGGGAAAGAAGTCCACTTCATAGGAAAAATTGCTAAATTCCTCCCAGATGTGTAAGAAAAGAGAAAAATGATAGCTCATTTGAGGCAGGGTTTATGGTTACAGCTTAGTGAAATTATTAGTTCTCTGAATTAAGAGTTGTCTGCCCTGTGTTTCTTTGCTTTCATTTAATGTACAGACGAAAAAAACCCATAGACTAAAATGAAATGTATTAAGTTGCTCATGCCAAATAGCAAAAGGAGGGAATTAATAATCTTATTAACATCTATCAAACATACATTATTTTAAAGAATCTCAGTTTCTTTGTTTATCTTTACTGTTCTCCAATCAGATAATCAGTGCCAGTTGATTTGTTTGTTGGAGATGATTTTAGAGGAAAAATAGAGTTAGTTTTCTGTCAGTTTAACAAATAAAATCTGTATGCTGTGGATAGTAATCATTAAAAGGATTGGTCATTAAAAATTTATCTGAAATGGTTTTCTTTGTTAGTCTTTTGATAGGAGATAGTAATTAGAATTATTTGAAGAAAGATGAGTGATAATATAGAATAAAATATACCATATTGATTTAGGAAACCATTAAAGACCGCAGAAGGAATAATTATTTTTTTTCTATTTTTCACACATTCATACAGGGCATCCCCTTAACTGAAAATATGGTTGCCATCAGCTGATTACCTAGGAAGCTACATATCACTCACACTGCATTTAAATGACTAAGCTACAAGAATTGAATGGTTTATTGAATTAGAAGGGTAATTTTAAACAGGACTTCAAATCTCTGCACAAAGTTCTTTAATGGTACAAGGAGTCTGTAGACTAAATCAGCTGGTTAGTATTGATTGCTCCAGTAGTTTGTTAAGTGTAGACACCTATATCTATATTAAAATATTGATATGGCATTATTTGCACATGAAGAGGAAGAGTAAGTTAGAAAAATTCACCCACAGCACCTCAGACTTTCCAAAAATCTGCAATTACAGCAGCCTTTCTAGATCTCTAGATTCGTATCTTCACAAGAAAAATTACATCTTAAATTATTTTAAGGACTCCCTCTATATGATGCATGAATTACTATGAGTTCTGGTTAAAATACAAATATAAATACAAGGGAGAACTGTGACATTATCTGTGTAAAACTGGATTCATGCATTGGAGCTATTAGATTGTTCACGGCTTTTTAAAATGTTAGAACCCTCATTAAAGTATCCTTGACTTAATTCTGTTTAAAAAAAAAAAAAAAGTTGCGATTGATACTCTAATGCTGCCTTACTTAATCTTCATGTATAATTTATTCATCATACACTGCTATTGCTAAATCATTTAAGAATAAATTTTCATTGTAAGAGGAGCATCACTGTAGTTAGATCATTATGTATTTCCAAGAAAATGTATTACACTAGAGAGTGGAAAATATTTTTAGCTTTCTTATCTTCAATTTTTTCCAGTGATCTCTTTTTATGTCTCTTCATCTTTTAAGCTCCCATTCAGAAAAAGGTTGACAATGTCTAAGTTTAAGCTTTTACTTAGGATGTAGTTAATTATTTTGCTAAATAGTGATATTTTCACAAGTTAAGGACTCAGAGAACTGTGTGTGCTTGCTCTCCTTGGTGTAAAAGTCACTCGTACCTTTATCATTTCTGTTTGACAGGATAGCTGTACTGAAACTGCAATGCAGATTGGCAGACCTGTACTGACTGTTCTCCTGGTAACACAATTCAAAACAATAAAAGAAGTCACATGGCTAACAAACCCACCCTTAGGATTAGGCTTATGTTTACATCTGAGTGTGGGTGGCAATACTTTTACCTAATTTAAGTCACTAAGAAAGTTGTGTGTTTAGGGTAAGCTTGACAGCTGGGTGGAATTCAGTTCCCAAAACATTTTATCTCGTGAAATTTTAAACATCTTGGTACACCTTGTGTTACTTTCAGCAATATCTCCAAAGAGGTCTCTTTTTGTCATGTTTGCCAACCACAGCTTCATGTCTGAGGTATCCTGGAACACTTGAAATGGAGCAGAATGCCTATTTTGAGTCAACTGACCTGTATTTTTGACTCTTCAATGGGGTTGAATTATCTTCTGGAGTTGTTAGCTTTTTTAATTCATAAATAGAGTTTGGGACAACTACTTTGGACATGGTGACTACATTTGAGGTGACCGAAGTCAGGTGAAATAATTTCTTTTCCATGCCTTCCATACTAACTGCATTAGTAATCAGTCTCTGCTCTGTGACATAACTATATGTTCTATTAATAATACTGAGAAGTATGTGAAGTACAGTACATTAAAACCTACAGTAAGGTATATAAAATATTAATATGAAGAATAGTGGGTATAATATTATAAATTTTGAACTGTAGGCAAGTTTGAGGGGGATTTTGGTCTTCAGCTTGTAGGGGCTATGTTTTGTTGCCCAATTCACAGACTTGTAATATAGCACTTTTGCTACTTCTATGTTTCTTAGCTTCCTCAAAGTGTGAAAAATGAAAGAATGAGATTTACATTAGAAAGTACATGAATTACCTGTGATAATATAGATAAACCTATGTAATTTTTATATATATGTTCTAAGAACTTTGCAGAGAATACTCCATAAACTAGGGAAAGGGGGATCGAGAAGCATAAAAATATGATTTCTTTTTGCTTAAAATTGTAATACTTTCTCAGTACTTTCTGGTACATATATTTTAACATTATGTTTTTGCAGTTGTGTTTTATTACTTAGTAGATGATTGTGACTTAAAAGTCTAGGTGAATACATGATATTTGACCTACACCTGAAAGCTATATGATGGTGGCCAAGAGTAGGAGAAAGAAATGAGATGTTAGTACTTCACATAAGAATGATAAAGTTCTGAGTTTTAGGCTTTATTAATCATCCTTTAGAATACTACAATTTCTTACTTTCAAATTTCTTATTTCTTGAAGAATGCTCTAATAGATTTTTTTACTAAACCAATGGAGAGACATATCTGAAAATTAGTGTAAATATTTTTTATGGGAATTTGGCTACTTTTAGTAAGAGAAAACATAATCCAATATGTCTATTTATACCTAATTATGTCTTTTAAAACGTTCTCATGCAGGAAGATCATCCAAAGGCCTGCTTTTGCTGAGTACCTGCTATACTAAAGCTTTGACAGCAGCCCAGCTCCTGAGAATCTTTTAAGCTCTTCTTCTTCCCTGCCCCTGGTAGTTCTGTCTAGTTCTGTAAAGCTCATAAACTTCTCACTCCTCAGTGAAGACAGGAGAATAAACCACATTTGCCGTTTCTACAACATGCTGTTTTGGGGATATGCTGTTCTGAAATACATTAGGATAATGTAACAAATGCAAATTACCACTGATTTTACAGCCTCTCAAATCTCACAAATGCCTTGTCCAATTACCCTCAAACTTTCTAGGGAGAAAAAAAATCACCTTCTTTCAGAACACCACACAAGAGAAATTTCTAATAGAACGGTCTGATGTTAAAATTAGATGGAAGGGCCTAATTGTGTTTATAATGGAAGGTACTTACAACCTCAGCCATGGAATGACTACCACAGCTCCATAATACCGTCTATTTCAGAAAATCAGAAAGCTTCAGACAGGCTGCCTGGCAGTGCATTCAGAAATGGAGGGCAAAAATACTAGCCAAGACAGGTCCGTGTTTATCACTATGCTGATAATGCCATTTATTGTGTATCAAGAAAAAACCCCACTATTATGCTGACTAACTAAACAATGTCCACATTTGTGTTGAAAATCTGTGAAAGTCAAGTACTGTGGGGACCGTGTTTACTAAAGTCAGCTGAGTTATTCTGTATTTTCAATTGTATAACACATGACAAAATATGATAAGAATCATCCTTAATTCACCTATTGCAACAGTTATTTTTCAGCTTTCAGCTAAGGCACAACCACTTTTCTTAGCTGGGCCAGCTCTATATTTATAGATACATATGCACATTTGCTTTCTAACACATCTGAATGTCTTGGACAAAAACTTTGCCCATAAGAGTACATAGCTTCCCTCCTACACCTTTATGCCTGAAATTTGTCTTTGTGAGACCGTGTTTATACAGGTAATCAGACTTTCATTAATTTCACTTAAATTCAGACACCTAACCTAAGCATCTAAATTATGACCAGAGCTGCCATAGGTGATTCAGATCTCTCCTGACTGTGTGAGGAGCTAATGGGAGTGATCTTTATTTTGATACCTAAAATCAGCTGGGATTAATGTTATAGGAGTGCCTAGTCCTCCAAAGTCAGGTGAGGAGTGAATAGGAAGAAAGCAGAGTGTTGACTCTGTTCCTCAATGCAGTGCCCCAGAAAGCTGTGTCTTGTATAGGGAACTGCTGTTTTTTGCTGGATTTCACCAGCAAAAATTTGCTATCCCTTTGAATGAGCTGAGGAACATGGGTATGCTTGTTAAAGCATCTCTTTATCTCAGTGTCTTTCAGAGTTACTGACCTATGGACACATTGCTCCTTTCTCAGTTTTAAATTGAATCTCTAATATGTTTTTACTGCAATTTGGTTTTATTTTGCTTTCTTTTCCTTATTTTAAAGGCAAATGGAACTGAGGAAAGATGCAACATGTGGAAGTTTAGGAACTTCTAGGTTGCCTATAATGGAGGCCATGTGTTTAACTGTTTAAAAATCCACCCAGTGGTGACCGTGATGGTTTCTCTGTTGTAGCTGAACATTACTAGTAGGTTCAATGTTCTGCTTATAGTTTGTGAACAACTGAACAAAATTAGACCTTCAGTTAACTAGTTGCTTTTATTCAGGCACTACTCTGTTCCGGTAAAAGGGTAGTACAAAGATTTCATGCTTCTTGGATTTCATTAATTTGCTGGTTTATATTTACGTACTTTCTTTTCTTTTAGGCTAAATCCAAATCAGCTGTAGGTAAATTGAGAATATTTTTTCTCAGTGATACCAGCCAATGGGTCTATTCAACAGTAAGATGAAGGGTGCCTTGGAGAGTGTCTGTTTCTCTCATTGACTCTAAAGGGTGATGAATACATTCAGACAAGGTTTAGATATCTATACTGTAGAGCTATAAAACTGATTGAGGAGGGATCACATACTTACTGAGAAACAACTTTTGGTTCAGAAGTTGCATGAGACATTTTGTTCTCCCCTCTGTTTCCTTGTGGGTGAGATGTGCGCTGCCATGTCAGACAGAGGCTGAATACAACTTTTGACACAAGTTCAGCTGTTCTGAAAGCCTTCTTTTTTATTATGAGACCCAAACTGCACCATCGAGTGAGTTTGCTGACTCCCAGTTACGAACTAACCTGCCTATTTTTTCTTCTTTAGCAGGACTACATTTTGTGTGTGTGTGTGTGTGTTCAACAAAAGAGGGGGCACCAGTGATGCACATCTGCTAGGGTTCAGGTGGTGAAAAACCTTTTTGTCCTGTTTGCAGCACTGTGTCTGCACACTGGGTGTGGGTCTCCAGGCACTGGCAGGGAAGAGCTGCAGGGATAACCTCTGTGAGGGGAAATAAACATTGCATGGCAGTGAGGAGTGATGAGAAAATACAACAGACACCAAAGTGAGAGAAGAAGGAGGGAAAAACGTGTTCCAGGCATTGGAGCAGACAGTCCCCTGCAGTCCCTGGAGAAGACCACACCAGAGCATGCTTATTCACACATCAGGAACCAATGAGTGAAGCTGAGCCTTAAAAAAGGGGGAATGTTGCTTTTTTTTTGCCTTTTTTGTTATTATTATTTGTTTTTCACCACCTAGCTCTGCTTTAATTGGCAATAAATTAAATTAATTTTCCCCAAGTCAAGTCGGTTTTGCCTGTGGTGGTAATTGGTAAGGGATCTCCCTGTCTTTATCTCAACTCATGAGGTTTTTCACCTTATTTCCTCCCCCTTAATGGCATCAATACATCAGCTTTCTGTTTGTGAAGTTGCAGATCTTCCTGATTCTTTTCAATGCCAAGAGGGATCCTTCCATTAAAAAATACAGTAAATTCACAGTTACTGTAAATCAGTATAGATCTTTGTCATGGAAATAATTTTTGAGATTAATTCTGTCTGTAAAGACATCATCTCTGAAACTACATTGAATTTGAGGTGCTAACAAAGGCAGATGTGTAAAATACGTTTTTTCTTAAATATATTACATTTATTTTTTTATAATTGGATAACTCTTATTGTAGGAGTACAAAGCACATATCTGTTGTGGTTAATGGAAACAAAAAGAATGAATTGTCTGCTAAAATTTGAGATAATTTTAATAAAAAGTGGTACTTTAACTTGCCAGAAAATTGAAAAAGTCCAGAAAATTAAAGAAAAAGTAGTTTTTGTTTTTGTTGTTTGAATGGAAATTTTGGAGTCTCTTCAGCTGGAAGTACCACATTTATTTTTGTTATGCTGATTACACTGTACACCTCTCCATGCCACAGCACTCTCAGCGTGGGTCTGTTCTCAGCCTCGTTGTTCTGCTCTTAGGCAATTCATTCCTTCTTTAATTTTGCTGACTCCCATCTCTGAACCCACCAGATTAATTTATCTCTGGATATGTTTTGCTATGACAAAGAAGAGGTATTACTGATGGTCACAGCTGGTAGATTTCTGTTGGAGGAAGATTGAGAGACTAATTCAAATCTAGAAAGCAGCAAATAATGCTATGAAATGTAATGAAGGCTGTGGATTTGTACTAAATAAACAACAGTACACACATTACTAATGTCTTTTCTGTTTAGAATTTAACACAAAACAGTTGAAAATAACACCATTCTATGCAGTGTCGAATACTACTTCAGTGTTTTTTTTTTCATATTAAAAATATCTGTTCCTAGACACATTTTAAGACAACTTTATTTATCCCTAGAACTCTTATAGCTTTTATTTCAGTTACATTCTGCATTACACACACCCCTGTCCACAAGTGGTATCTTTCAGAATTTCAGGCCTTTGTCATGTGAATAATCTGTGTGAAAGTCGTATTTTGCTCCTGAGGCTTACAATTTAGAACTACTGAATAATGGTGTGGGTTGCAAAAATATTGAATTCTTGATTATTTGCATATATACCACAACCGTGGTGATTTTAATGTAATACAATTATTATTGCATAGTTTGTATTATACGTAGGTATATGATATATTTATATGACCACATGATAATGCAAGATGCAATCTAGGAAGTATTCACACTCAGGATGTCACTGAATTGTGGATTAGCTACAAGTGTCATGAATAAGGAAGGATGTAAGAATAGGTTTTGTCAGTATCTGTAGCATGCACCATACACCTTCTGTCTCTTTCAGCAAGGCTTAACTAGAATGACTCATAGAATAGCTCAATAGCCTATTCAGATAATTTACCTACACCCTGACACACTTATGTAAGACATGGGATTGTCAGTAATTTACCTGCCATGGTAATTAGTTTGCTGTATTAGCTATAAATGCAGCTCATAGTGTATTCACTCATTGTCTATTTAAGTTTTCCACAGTCAGCTATTTTTATGGTCTGACCCCTGAAGTTGGCAATACTGCTGATCTTAAACATCTGTCTTAATATATGCCTATTTCTTTCTATCAACCAGACACCTGGATTCAATACTGAAAATACAATTCTTAATTATGTCCCCCTCTCATGTGCTTAAAATTTGAGACTTTGAGGCTGTAGTAGGATGCAGTGATTCTTAATGATGTGTTCAAAAAAATAAACAAAAAGACATGATATACTTGATAGCAAATGAGCTGTGGTAATGCTTTTCTTCATCTGCTTTTTACAGGCAGTCTTGTAAGTTACTGCTAAAACTCCTGTCTGTACCTTTTCATGCCTTGAAAGGTTCCAATCCTTCCTTCTAAATGACCATCATATTTCTATTCCCAACTTTTGCCACTGCTAAACATATAGTGTATATCTACTTCCAGATGATGACAGCAACTAAGAAGCATCTGTGAACCCAATGTACTGCAAACTGCAGAATGACAGACACTAGCACCTGAAGGAAACTGCCAAGGAATTTGAACACATACTCTGTGTTTGTTGCCTGCGATCACCTGTTCTCTGTGTGAGAATGTATTTATGCACCCACACATACCTAGTGGACCAAGAACAAATGGACTAAGGAGCTCTTATAATTTTAATAATGGGGACAAATGCAATCTCAGAAATTCTAGTGTCAAGAAAGAAAGAAAAGTGGTTCCTGCTACCTCTCATTATACCAGTGAAGAACCTTTGCAATATGCTGAAGATGACAGTACAGTTCCCAAAATTTGGACCCCTGTTAGTACTGCAATTCTTTAATAATTTATACTGAGTATGCATTCAGTCACAGACAAGAGAAAGAAAAGAGCTTTTAGAAAGTCTTGGATACATTACCACAATAATTGTATCAGCAAGGACTTTGGAGACAAAATACATGAAACAGAGGAACATTCACTATTCACTGAAGAAGCACAAACAAAAAGATCAATGTTTGCTCAGTAAGGAAGGTCAAAAAGGGAGAAAGTAAAGGGAATTCACTGTTGAGACTGGGGTGCCGAAAATGGAAATTGTTTTTCTAAAGTGTAGTATCTCTAAAAGATCTAGATTCATTTACAGATGTATTTTGCAGAATGCTGGTAGTTAATAAACAGATGGCTACATAACAGATTTCGGCTGGAGAGTACCCATCAAGGGACAGAAGAGTGGAGATATGACCTTGCTTTTTGAGGCAGGAGAGGGAGAAAAAAACCACTGTGCATCCGTGTTAAGTATCTAGCTGGAAGCCTGCAAAGTCAACTTGAGCCGGTGAGTTTTAATAAAGCAGGAGGTGGTCCAAGTCGTTACCTGGGGACTAAACATAGACGTTACTTTAATATCAATCCAAAAATTCTGGGCTTAAATACTATTTTTACCATTTATTTTTTAAACATAGAGCTCTTTGCTTCATTAGTATAGCAAGCTGGGTTGTTATATTTCACAGCTGTTCTGAGATTGACAAGTAATATCGCAGCAAAATGAATATAGGTTTGTATTTGGAAAGGCAGATACTTAAATCTCTGTAATTAGACTTCACTAAGGAAAGCAGTTAGTGGTTGCTGTTTGCAACGGTGGTGTGCCAAGGATTCTGACTTTCTGAACCAAAAGGGTCAGACTCAATCACTTTTATTACTTTCAAAATGCTAATTAAAGAGTCTATCAATATCTTGAAATACTGTTTCAGTAATTATGTCATATTATGAAGATGGCATGAGAAAAGATTTTTAAATCAATATAAGTAGTAGCAATAAAGACTGGCCAATATAATTCTTATAGAAAAATACTCTATATCATATTCGTAGAAAGTAGTTTACTGGGTAGGACATCCTTCTATGTTCTAACAACAAAGAAGAAGTTTTATGTTCTGCTCACTTTTTTAGTAATCCTTATGGTTTTGTCCGATGAGAACATAGAAGCATGGCAGTTTAAAAGGTAAATATGATGATGCTTGGTCAGATACAGACACAGGGCCTATTTCTCTTCAAAGCAATAGTTTTCACACTTTCCAAACCTTTCCCTGGGGAACTTGAGAGATAATCAGATGAGTACCATAATCAAGTAGAAATTTACAGGATTAAGGCTTCAGTGTTTTTCATCTTTCTGAGGGCGCACTGAAAAATTTATGACAAGTTTTTTCCAACTTAATAGGTGCAAGAAAAAAACAGAATTTCGTAGTGATGGTTTAGGTACTGATGAAAAAAAAAAAAGGCTGATTTAGGCGATTAAAGCAGGAGTGTTCACCATCTGGAAGAGCTATATACTATATAACATCTGTTGATTTTACTCTCCAGAACATCACTAAAATACTTACAATTAAGAAAGGCAGTGTCTATGTATAAACATAGTTAACCATTACTGGAAGAAACACCCTATAACAGATGTAATTTTGGTACCATGTAATTCAACAATGCTTCATTCAATATTAATGGCCCTTCATAAAGTATTCTAATTTTAAAATTCATTATTAAATTATTCAGCAGTCTATAAAACAGATGTATGGCACTGCAGCACCCAAGTTGCTGTATCCATTATAAAATTGTATTTTTATAATCAGCATGTAATTTGTCCTTTAAGTCTCATACAGAATCAACGGATTTTTCCAGGTGCTATGACTCACCTTCAGTTTCTTCATTCCCCTGAAAGGCTTTGCTTGTGTTCCCTTATTATCTATTTCAACATTAAATGTCAAGCTTTTATGGTTAGTTTAATTGGTACTGTTGCTCAGAGCTTGATAGGCGTATATTTTAGGAAAACAGAACACAGAGAAAATGTTTTATTTTCCTTGTAGTATCTATTTGCATTTGCTGGAGGTTATAAGTAATTTCTTTGTCCAAGCATACTTGGTCTTTCACTCCGAAAATGTATGCACTAGGTACAAACCTTAATGCTTTTGAAAGACTAATCAGATTCCTCCTATAGGTGACAATACACACTGGATGCTCGTTGTACCTTCATCTCCCATGAATGTTGCAGAAAGTGTTCTGGAGGAAATTCTATGATCTGGATTATAAGTATGTCTGACAGTTTCGGTAGCGGCAGAGAAGGAGAGGTGATTTTTTTCCCCCCTCTATTGTGTTTGAATTGATGACAGGATGACATGACAGAAAGTTTGGTTGAGCTGTTTGCCTTATTGCATGGAATAGCGAAAAGTGGCGAGAGAGAGAGATATGTCTAATTATAGTAGCTGAAACATGAAAGCTGATGAGGTAAAACAGACAAAGCATAAGAGCAACAGGCTGTGCAAAGTACAACATGACATACCAGCAAAGAAGGAAAAAGAGGGCTGATTTTAAAATGCTGCATCCCTATCATTTACTTTAAAGTCCTTTAAAGTACCACAACTGATTTTGAAAAAAATGCATGCAAGTGTACATAAATGGGTCCAAACAGTGCCAAGTTGCAACTTTATTCAGGCTGTTTAGTAAACATGTTTTCATATGCATTTTTGGACTATTCTGTCTGAGTGTCTGTTGGTGGAAGAGCAAGATCAGAAACTCTAAATATACCAGTCATGACGCTGATTCAAATCAAATTGCTGTTGATGTACCTGACTTAGGTTTGATCTCCAGCTCAACTACTGAGGTCAAAATCTTACTGGGTTGGTATCATGTAGTCTCTAAGGATCAAGGAAGCAGGACAGTCTGTGAGAGCCTGTTGTAGATATCATTAGCAGAGATATTTTCAAGTTAGATTCTTCAAACCTAGTCTGTTTTAAACTACTGTCAGGGCAGTACAGGAATATTCCTTTTTTTATTTTTTATTTTAATTGTGTTACAATGTTTTCATGTGACCATGTAAACATTTCCATTGCTATTCTCTAGAACAGAAGTAAGGCATCTGCAGCAAGGAGGCTAGCTAGGGGGCACTGTGATATTCAGACCTGGTCCACTAAGTATGCCACAGCAAAGCTTTGACCCACTTGGCAGTCTGCACCCAGAGTAGAAATGTGCCTGATGCAGGATTCATCCTGCATAACGTCAGAGAACCATCAATTCTATATTTGAATGAATCATTCTATCTCACCCCATGGTCATGAGACAGAAATGGGAACCCTCAGGAGGCTTTCTTTCTGATTTATTTTAGATGCCTATCGTTGGGTGGGATGAATTCCCTTTTGGAGCTGTTTGCAAAGGAACTTAGGATGACTAGCACAGACAGGTGGAAGATGCCTAAGCTAGTGCAAATAAATTCTATTCTTGTTGCAAACTCCCCACCATGTCTCCCTGTAATTAGTATTATTCAAATACTTAAACTTTCTCCATGAAGTTTATCTGTAGCTTGGCATACTTCTATCATTTAGCCTTTAATTTTGAAATGTTTTAAGAAAAGTTGCCTTCCTTTTCTAAATTGTTATTATTCTTATAGGAATTCTATGATCCCGGTGAGTGGTATGACATTAGAAATAGCAATATCAAAGAACTTGTTTATTTTTTTTTGTTCCACGTAGTGCATTAAGAGTTAGAAAGACTCCTCTGGAAAAGAAAACCTGTCCAAAAGGTTTCAGGGTGAGAACAATATAACATAATAGCTGCAGAATCTGCCTCCTTTTTTTTTTTTTTTATTTTTCTTGAATTGGCGATATAGGGAAAATTACTCAGATATAGTGTTAACCAGGAGTAATCCCAAATGGCAGAAAGAAGGGCACTTCATAGTCACATAATCAACTGAAACAGCATTTAGAGAGAACAGACAGCTGGCCCGGTCCAAACATCAGCAGTCAAGTGGGAGAGTTTGTCATTCTGTAAATGGCAAAATAACAAACACCTGACCTGAAGATAATAGGTTAATTGCTTTAATATTACATTTTGCATTGATGTTTGTTTTAATGTTGTGATGGATGAAAAGAGGTCATTTTTTTTTAAATGCAGGCCTTCCAGAACTGCAAATGTCTGCCCAGTGGCCTGATGAAAAACGTCTCTTAGGTGATAAAATGAGTTGCATGCAAATGACAAGTAGGTTTGATGTGCCCTGAAAACATTCAGCTTGGAGTGACCTGTGATCATAAATTACTGGCATGCTGCATCAGATCCTAGACTTGTAATTTCATCAAGATCAACAAGATGCAATCTTGAAAACTGTTTGCATGACGTGAGGACGAATTGATGCCCTTGTCCTTCCAGACTGTTGGATCTGATGCTCAGGAGTCTGACTACTTTGTGTCTCTAAGTAGCAGTATAGGGCCATTGTAAATAATTAAGTAGAAATTTGTTACCCTTTTGTCAAATGAATTTCTGATGTTCCTCTTCCTTCGCCTCCATTAAGAAATCCCTTGATTAAATTTTAAAGTCTTAAACAATTTGAAGGGCTGAGAGCACAGGACACAAACTACAGTCTGAATGTTTTGCACAGGAAAGTCATATTCTCTCTGGGAGAAAAGAAAATAATGTCAAGTATTTAATATGCAATTCTGTGATTCTCTTTCAAGACATGATGCTATAGATTTGATTACCAACTCAGTGGCTGGTACTTGTAGGTCATTTATTTTCTCATCTATTTGCTTTTATAGATTCAGAATTTCTCTCTCCATATATTTACAAATGTTTCTATATAAATAGAATGTATAGCTGGAAACTTACTCCTATGCAGTAACATCAAGAAGATACATACGAATACGGACTTCAGAGAATAAATCTTGCTGTTCATAACTTAAAAGCCACAATTCTACCAATAAACCTATGCTAGGTTTTCTGAAGTGTATAAAAGAGCTTAACAAAGAGACACAATATTTTTATGAATAAATAGAAACTGAAAAACTTATTGCCCTTACCTTGATTTCTGCATCTGGAGGTATGATTAGTGATCATTCATTTTATTCTATACCTCTTTAAAATATTTATCTACATTTATAAAACTCATTATCATGCATGTCTTGAAGCAGACATATAATATTTGCAGTGGCAAAAGCCATTTTTGTGCATTGAACAAACAACAAAATCTCAAGAAAAAAAAATATCAGGGAGCATATATTCCCACGGTGGAGAGCTTAATCCTGGAGCAGAGGACATATCATTAATGTTGATCTATTATACTCACAAAAATATTGCTGTGCAGGCCTAACTGCTCCCACACAAATACATCATTAAGTGTTTTATTTTTATTCTGATTTCCTTAATATTTATACACTCAGTGTTACAAAAAACCTCCATCCCTTAAAGCTACATATAATTTTTCACCTCACTCCAGTGAAGCAGTAGAAAATAAAAGCGTCCTAGTATGGTATAACATTTAAAAAACACTCCCATGAGTGGCAGCTCCTCAGTCATCATACCATATTTGCGTTCTCTAACTAGAATGCTGTGAAAAATGACAACTCCCTGTTAGTTTTATTTACTCCCCCAGTAATATCTGGACACCCATTTAGAAGATTACAGCAATTAATGTATATTGCAGACAGCACACACACTCCTTAGACTTTATGTTTGAAAATATACATGGACTAATTATTTGCTTACAGAAGATGATGACTCATCCAGTTTTCACATCAGACAGATCTAATTACATTTCATAGAATCATAGAATCATTTTCCCAATTACACACTCCCATTTCAAAATTTCATAATGTTAGGTTAGATGCTTCCCGCAGTTAAACTTTGCAAAACAAACTCTTTGTAAAACAAATCTCTCTGCTTCTGCTCTGCCAACATTTCAGTATCCCCCAAGCTTGATCCTCATTGCCCCTCCAGCTGAGAAGTGTGTATAGTTTCTTCTGAAATAAAGATACGCTGTCTCTAGAAAACCTCAAGAAAACCTACATCTATACCACTAGTTATACCTACATCTTCTTCTGACTAAGTGAGCTGACTCCACAGACAGCATTTTCAATGTCTGTCAGAGTGCAAGAAAGGCTCAAATACTGAATTTCAAAAGCATGTTCAGCAACTGTTAGTGGCTGCAGGCTGTATAATGAGTACCACAGAGAACATTATAAACTGCAAGCTGAGGAAAGCTACAGGCACGATGGACTACATTATACTGTCCAATGCATGGTAAACATAATAGCACAGTAGCAGAAAAACATCTTGTATATGCTTGTACATTTTGTATGTACTTGTCAGAGTTGTGGTCCAGCAGCAATTTTTTTCTTTTTTAGTTCCTCTACAGGAAGTCTGCAAATCTTCTGAGTTGTGATTGCCAAAAAATACAATTTTAAAAAATAATTCTAAAAAAAAATTATTATATCTAAGGTCTGATTTCTACTCTGGACAATGTTGATCTAAATTTGGTGAGCTCAGTTGAAGTCAGTGATTATTTTGGGCAGAAGAGCACAAGCAGCCCTGTGTTATGCAATATTTCACTAGTTGACTACATAAAAACTCAAGGGAGAGATGCCTCTTGAACAGGTGATGATATAGGAAAATGAATTATTTTTAAGCATTTGGTATGCTCTTTGTTTAGAATCTTTAACTCACTTACAGTAATTTATATTGTAATGTTGAACGTACAAGTAAACATTTCCCAGAAGAACTTTTAAAATAATCTTTTTGATCCACTTTCATAAAATTTTAATGTACCAATCTTCAAGTTGCTTTTTGATTTCAGCATTGGAATAGTCTACAAAGTACCCACAAAAACTATAAGCAGATACCGTAATCCCTGTACAGCTCCGTGAATCGTAAGACTAAGTTTGCCTGTTTGTGGCCACAGAAGATCTATACTACTGTCACATAACTGGGGTGTGGCTGAGCCAAATTCCAAATCAAGTAATTGCTTTCTGCCCCCTGAAGTTCATCTGCTAATTTGAACTGAATAAAGTATTTGTCTTCATTTTCTGTCCAGGCAGCTGGTTTGCTGAGTGCTTTCAAGTATGTCCCAGGATCCTTTTCAGAAATTGCTTTTTTTGATTTGTTTATATAAGTATCATTCTACCACCGCTAATTATTTCCTTTTTAATATTGCTTTTGACTTTGTTTGAACCACCGCAGTTATTCACTTATTCACTCATTTATAAAGGAAAGCCCTTAGTATTTGCCAATTATTAGCATGCTGTGGTATGTGAACTGCTCAAGGACAAGAAGGAAACCCGGATGTCATAGGCACTGATTACTGGTAAACTATGACGTAACTGATAACTAGTCTACCTCTGTTGCCTAGTTACTCATATAGAAGATTTTTAAACAGAATATGCTGTCCAGTGCTCGTTTAAAAAGGAAAGGGCAATATAAATCACCTCTGAGCACATGGGTTTTTGGCCTATATTGTTGTGGAATTTCGTGGGTGGAATATATGTAGTCACAGGAATATATAAATATGCAATATATATTCACATATTCAATATTTAGTCACAGACATGTATGTTGGCTCATTACTGTGCCACCAGTTCTTGGTGACTTCTCTTAACCTCCATTGGTGGAACTATTCACTAAGGGTGATAATGAACGTGGTTTGCAAGGGATTCTCCCAGCAGCACAACTTCAGCTGATACTGTGCTGTGAGAGTTTTTTTCACTTGCACCCAGTTCTTATTTCAGGGGTAGTTTCTCACACTGTGATATAAAGATTCTCTGCTTATCAGGCATTTGCTCCTATGGTGTTTCTTCGTATCAGTAGTTAACAGATGCGTTTACTTTATTCTTCCTTTACTCTTCCTGTCTGGCCACAACACTTGCAAATGCATTATCATAAATCTCTGCATGTATATGTAAATAATATCTTGAAAGCAAGGGTAAGAGAAATTCTACTTAGCTCTTTTAGACTCTGAAGACAGCTTGGTCTCAGTCTCAGTGCAATCTTACACTGATATCACTCGGTTGTATATATATGTATATGTGTGTATATACATTTTCTATTTATAATAATGCTTTTGTGAAAACCTTGCTGTTTATCAAAGAACCATAAAAAAGATAATAATAAATTCTTGACTTGGTTTCATCTTGGAATCAGCCCATTAGTTTACATAGCCTAGTTTAGAGCCCTGTTTCTCATCTAAATGGAAAAGCTTTTTTGCCTTTAAAAAAGCAAAACCAGAAAAGAACGTTTTGAAAGGTAGAATGAAATAAGATTGTCATGTTATTTGGTAGGTGATTTAACATTTGAGTCTCTGTTATTTGCATATCAAAATGAGACATAAAAGCACCTTGAAAACAACAACTGCAAAGCATTAACAAGAAGCTACCTACCAAAACTCATATATAGGGCTGGGATAGACTGGTCTATTGTACATATTCATGTTATTCTTGAAAACACTGAGAAAAAAAATCGTGTATGGAAACATCTGACATTACAGCTCGTTGTAGCTGCAATTGCTCGTTACTGAAACTCTTTTTGCATGAATGTTTCTGCTCTTGAGTTTTAGTCCTTCTAGAATTTCCTGTGCTCTCCCCCGCAATCCTTTCTTTTCTTCCTTTTCACTTGCCTTTTTAACTCAGTTGAAAACTGCTCCTTCTTCTCATGGGGGAATAACTGTCCCTTTCTGGGTATTGTTTGGAAATGTAGCTCTTTTGACACATATAAAAGCAACATTAGGTTGTACATTTTATTTTTAAACTAAAACAACATATGCAGCTGACTCTAATTTGCTATCATTAAAGAAGAATCTAGTAAGTGGAACAAAGAACTCTGTATACAAATAACAAAATTTCACTTTCACCTAGACATGTAGTCACATGGACCAGCTGGTATAAATTGACATTGCCTTTAATAGAGCTATACCAGGTGACACCAACTCAGCATCTGGCATCTATTTAGAGGATAAAATCTAAAATCCGTTTGCTGTTTTGATATACGTCTATATTTTCAATGAAGAGGGGGTTGTTTGGGTTGGAATATCAATCTGCATGTTATTAGTTAACAGATTAAAACTAATCTGAGAAGCACTGGTGATTACATACATATTTGGATTTTAACAAGTCCGTGTTTTTGCAGAACTGTGAGTAATTATATGCCTGACTGGGTGAAATGGGATGAAATAAATCAATAATTTATTATGAGAATTTACTCATCGATTTAGTGTGCAAATCATCAGTAATCATATGCACTGTGCCAAAGAGCGAGTCAAGCTGAGCTCATTAAAAAGTCTTATATAAAACTCGACTCCTTAGGATAGTTCAGTCACAAGACTGACAATACTTAAGATTCTTACAGCCCTTCATTTAGCTCAGCCTTAGTAAGAGATTGTCCTTTTTGCTGTGAAGTCAGAGCGCTATTATCCATCCATTTTCTCAGAGATGCACTTCTCTGTTCCATTCTCACACTTGCGGTAGTCTTTCAAACTCTGCTCTTCACTCTTTCTTTGTCAGATTTTAAAATCTTTTAATTGACGCAAAGAGTAATTGACGTTCTTTTAATTCGCAAGAAAAAAGTGGTGAAGGTTTCGGGTTATGTCGCTGTCAATGCATAATTCCCATTTGTGTTTTGTGAATACCCTGTTGTGTTTTACACTTCATTTTGAAGGTAACATTAAGTGCAGTTTAGAGCATTCATTTTAAAGTAGGAGGTTGACGCATAGTGAGGAGACTATAGCTGGGAAGCTTTGATAGAGCAATCAAGGGCCATCAACACTTAATGGCTCTACACCAGTGGATCAATGGGCTCGCTAGCAGCAGGGCCATTGACTTTGAACAACTCTCTGCTCAGAAGCTGAAAGTTCATGTCAGAGCTGGAAAATTTGCGGCATAAGCACAGGGCGTTGAAAAGAGTCACAGGCTGTTTTAAAAGGGGAAAGTTTTCGGTGCAAACAGGGAAGTTCCTTCTTCAGTAGCCAGGTGAGCAGTTCAGCAAGGCCAGAGGGTTGTTTATCTTGAAGATATAGCCTAAGCCCCGAAATCACTTTGTTGCTAAAGGAACAGAAATGGTAAATGCTTTCTGGGATGCTTAGTTTTGAGTAGATTTGTGCTTTACTTTTACATATGAAAGTGTAAATGACACTGAGCCACACTGAGCCAGTGATTCTTAATTTCTGGTCATGATTAGTGGCACAATCTAACTGAAGGTCTGTAACAAGTGGTGTTCCCCAGGGTTCAGTACTGGGTCCAGTCCTCTTCAATATATTCATCAATGACCTGGATGAAAGGATGGAATGTGCCCTCAGCAAGTTTGCCGATGACACAAAACTGGGAGGGGTGGCTGACACACCAGAAGGCTGTACTGCCATACAGCAAGACCTGGACAGGCTGGAGAGTTTGTCAGAGAAGAACCAGATGAAATTCAACAAGGGCAAGTGTAGGGTCTTGCACCTGGGGAGCTATAACCCCTTGCACCAGTACAGGTTGGGGGCTGACCTGCTGGAGAGCAGCCCTGAGGAAAAAGACCTGGGAGTCCTGGTGGCCAACAGGATGCCCATGAGCCAGCAACGTGCCCTTGTGGCCAAAAAGGCCAATAGCATCCTGAGGTGCATCAGGAAGAGTGTGACCAGCAGGTCGAGGGAGGTTATCCTGCTCCTCTACTCTGCCCTGGTGAGGCCCCATCTGGAGTACTGTGTCCAGTTCTGGGCTCCCCAGTTCAAAAGGACAGGGAACTGCTGGAGAGTGTACAGCAAAGGGCTACAAAGGGGACTACAACATCTCTTTTATGAGGAAAGGCTGAGAGACTTGGGTCTTTTTAGTCTGGAGTTCAGAAGACTGTGGGGGAATCTGATCAATGCCTATAAATACTTAAAGGGTGGGTGTCAAGAGGAAGAGTCTTTTTTCAGTGGTGCCCAGTGAGAGGACAAGAGGAAATGGGCACAAACTTGCACAGAAGTTCCATCTTAACATGAGGAGAAACTTCTTTATTTTGAGGGTGGCAGAGTACTGGAACAGGCTGCCCAGAGAGGTGGTGGAGTCTCTGTCTCTGGAGACACTTAAAACCCACCTGGACATGTGCAACCTGCTCTAGGTGGACTTACTTTGGCAGGAGGTTTGGACGACATGATCTCCAGAGGTCCCTTCCAACCCCAAATAATTCTGTGATTCTGATTCTGTATGGGATCCAGTTATTAAATCCAGACCTGACATAAAGTGCATGTAAACGGTCTTGAAAAATCTGTGTACCAGTAGAGGGGGTTTGGTTTGGTTTGGTTTTGTTTGTTTACCTGAAAAAATAAAAAGAAAAAAAGAAAGAAGGGTTGTGCACAGGTGCATGCATTTTCTTGTGGCTAGCAAAATTCAGTGGTGTGACAGTTGCTTAGGTAACTGAATGTTTTATTTAAGAGCTCAAGAAATATGAGGTAAATGGACTTTGAGGATGAAATTCACTACTTTGTGCAAAATGGATGAGAAATTGGACGTATGTAGGGAGGCAATGGGTAAAAGGTACACTAGATTCACAGACAGAACAACATGCTTGAGAAAAAGGTTGGATAATGGAATGTGGTCATTAGAATGGGAATGTTTTAGGGGATAGATCTGTTTTCAGCAGTGGTATTCAAAGGCTATATCACAGAGGAGTACAGAGATTGACATTTTGTTTTTAAAAAGAAGCATTTATATAATACAGACAAACCCTACAGCTTGTGGGCACTGATATCACACCAACACATCACAAGCTTTTTATTTAATTGAGTGTGATTTAGGAAAAAGCATTTAGAACACAGTCTGCTCCCTCACATCAAATCAATTTAAATTAACAGGCCAATGTTTCAGCTGTAAACTGATGCTAATCAAGGACAAGATGCTAGAAGTTACTAAGCACCACTTGCAAGCTTTAAAGAACTTTTATTTCTGTTTACTAGAGTGGGAACAGAGAGTCGTGATCCACATCTTTCACAAAAAATTGGGGTCTTTGTAGGATGTTTTTCAGGTCATGTGCAGTTACTCTCACTGTTTTGTCTGGATTTGCCACAACTATATGTAGAAGTTTAACCACTTCTTAGGTAGCAATCTGAACAGGTGCTATTAGGCAGATGATGAAATCAAGTGTGTTCTTGAATATATGATGATTTTCACTGTTACTGTCTGAATATTCCAGAAATGTGTCAGATTCTCATAATTATTTAAAGGAAATCTTTATTTTTCTTGTTTTTAAAATTGAGACAATTAAAAATAGCTCCAGCAGAAACAGTTATGAATTAAATCCTTTTGTAATATTTCATTCTCTAATGTTACTTGAATAATTAAACAATATCAACAAGAAGAAAATTCCCAAATGATGAGTTGATCTAATTTTCTTTCTTTTTTTCTTTCCCCACCCCCCTCCAACTAAAATCCAGAGGGATAAGCAGTTTGTTGGGTCAGCTTTAGCAAATGGATGTGCAGTCCCTGTTACCAGGGCTACAAATTATGGCCATCTTTTCTCAAAATCATAGAAACAAGACTACAACAAACATAAATTACCTATAATTTTCTTATTCCAATAATTCTAATTCACATTTCCATTGCTGGGGATGAGTAAAGGAAAGTATGATTCATGTTGCAGTGAAAAGCTATTAAGGTCTAAGATTACTTAGGCTTTGAGTGAAAGGTGCCTGTTACTGTAAATGTGGAAAGCTAAAATAAAACCTTCGGTTAGAAGACGTATTTAAGATATTTGCACTTATTTGGCTGGAAACGTGTATCAGTCTGAAATGTTATTGTCCCCTCAGATTTCCTAGTCTATTATTAGTACAGTGAAAACGATCTCATGTCAGCCAGGTCTAAGTACTCAGGGTCCCTCCTTGCCCTCCCCCCCCCTCTCCCCCTCTCCCAAAAAAAGCCACCCCAAAAATATGAGAAAACTCTAAAGAAATCTTCTCCCACCCTTCATTGATTTCCTAGCAGTGAGCTAGAAATTACCTTAAACATGAACTAAGCTGTTCACTAATGAGGGTCCTCCTCCTTTGAGTATTTGTATTCATTCCGTGGTGCTCTAAGAACTAGACCTTTGTGTCACGGTGCACTTTGAGGCAGAAGGAAGCACTGTATAAAAGACATATTTTCTGCAAGAGTTGTACAGCTCTGCACTTTAGTGCATGACGTGTCTGTGGCCAATGGTGTAAGAACCTGGGAGTCTATCCTTACTTTGGTGCTTCAGAAAAGAGAAATCTGTCTGTCTTTGGAGCGTCACTGTATTCATTGCAAGGTATTCGCTGCTGTGCTGTATCCCTCTATGCCTTCACAAGTGGGTCATTAGTATGAAGGCTGCTGCCCTTTCTAATGAAGCAATGAAGGCCTATGGCATCTGTCCAGCATTATTCATTTCGATAGCTTGAATAAAGGAAGGTCTACTGAGGTTAGGATTCCTCTAACCCAACAGAGTTCATCTTTAAAATCTGTACATCTGCATCTGACAGATGTAGTGTATAATCTGAGGATTATAGGCAAAGAAATTTACAGTTTGAGTGCTTAGGCAGAAATCACATAATTTGTGGTCATATGAATCACACTCTAAAACTTTGGGGTTTTTTTTTATGTTGACTACAAAAGGAGTCTGGAGTCTCCAAGTCAAACAAAATATTGAAGTTACAGGTGACAGAATAATTTGAGAAGACATCTCAGTGTGTGATGGCACCTGCCACCGAATCAGTGATCCTGTATTTGGCGCAGAATCAAGGCTGGTTCCTGTCACTCCCCTATCTAACAATTTTCAAAAATATCTGGCTCAAATATTTTAAACTGAAGTCTTAAGTTTAAATGCACTTATGAATATAAAATATTTCATAATGGCTTAACATTAGCAATAGAGTAGTAAAACCAATGATTTCAGAGTAAATTGTATATCAGTGTAAATATTCATACTTGAAGTTAGAATATTTATTGGTTTATATATGAATAAAAGCATTAAATACTAACATCAAACTGAAAAAAATTCAAATCACTTGAAACACACTATTTTGATAATCTGTAATGAATGGATTTGGACGCTTCTTTTGACCGTTAATTTCAAAAGAATATATTTATATTTAAATTCAGAATTGCCTCTTTTATCTTCAGTGAAGTATCAGAATATACTAATAAAGAAACAAGCAAACTAAATGGCTTCTAAACAGTTCTAAATACTAGTTTTCCAGTAGTATTTTGCCTTTTTTTTTTTATAAAACAGTTCATATTACTTATTTAAAATGCATTTAAATAGATATTATTTTTTTTCTGTTGAAACTAGCACTATCCATTAAACAATAAATGTGAAAATTTGTGACTTTTATTTTCAGGATTGAAGGAATGTTTGTGACAGTAAGTATTGAAAATTATTTAAGACACTAAATAAAAGGTAGATACATATTTCAGTGGTGGCTGTAATTCTGTGTGTTGGTCACATATCCCTTCCATACTTACGCAACAAGAAGGACCAAGAGAGTATTTGTAGCTGCATGTGCTCACCCTGATTTGAAATCTATTAAATATGTATTAATAGGTTGAGAAAAGTCCTGACTGCTTTTCCAGTAGGCCAGGGTGTAAGCATGGAGATTTCATTTCATAAATAAGTTCCCACAATTCTTTCTTTGCCAAAAAAGGGCTTTTAATTAAATAATTTCCATCATAAGTAAATTAAAAATAAAAGGTGTCACAAGATCAATCCTTTCAGCTCCTGAATGTCAATGAAAAGAAATGCAATAAGTTAAAGTGTAAGAATTCTGGTATGCAAGGTGAAATCCTGCTTCGTTATAATCAATGAAATGCTTTGTTATTGATTTCCACACAGCCGGGATTTTTCCTGACACCATTTGCTAAGTACCTGTGCTAATAGGCTCTTACATAGCAGGGGGGCTGTGTACTGTCATCAGCAGAATAAGCAAAGCTGCACTCTTGTCACTGAAGAGAGCACAGGTGAGTGGGAAGTAGCCCGAAGTAGTCAAAGCAGCACAAGGTCCAGACACAGACACTTTATGTGCACCTACTGAATGCACTAAGACGCAGCAGAACAATATTTAGATTTTCATTTTCTCCCACTGACAATCACTATTCAACAATGCTTTCTGTGTGCTTTCAAACTGATGAGCAGGAGCAGGCACAAGTTACTGTCACGCTGTGTGGGGCATGTTCCCAGTGAAACTGATCCTCTCTGAAACTGCTGCTGAAAGCCACATACATTGTACTGGCCTCGGCTTTTGAAACATTAAGCTTCTCTGTTCATGTACGTTTTTTGTATCATGTACAATAAAGCAGTATCTTGAACAGCCTTACTTGTGGCCTTGCAACCCTGGGTGGAGCACTTTAAAATCTTTTGTTTTCTTAGTGTGCAACATGCACTTAGAGGAGGGACATAAACAGACCTAGCTCCAGCTTCAGTCCTGCTTAGACTACCATTCAAATTACGGCACCTAGGCTCTGTTTTGTTTAAAGCAGTTTATGCTCTTCTCTTTGGAAAATAAAAGGTTTTCTATAGTGGGATCAGGGAGAAGACAGTGTTAATTACTCATTTTCATTTTCAATAAACTTTGGTTCACTCAGGGCAAGGCCAGCTCTTGTTTACAAAAGAAATAAATACTTATTTTTAGCTTCAATTAACCATAGCATAGACATATTTTAAAAGTCCTGTTTCAGGCCTGAACAAACCTTTTACACTGTCTTACGGAGAGGTAAGAAATTTGAGTTGCAAATAAAACTTCATGTATTTCAACAAAGAATTCAGGATCAAAGTTTGTGTCTAGTTTGGAAAGCATCTCTACAAATATTTAACTTTGGTGGAAGTCTTTGGGTATTCTCAAGGTGCTAGCAGGTTTCCATTCCTAATTTCACCTTCTTGTTGAAATCAAGGAAGGAGTCACTTTATCTGCTTTGTTTTTCACTATATTAAGCTAACTAAATTAATGTGGAGGTAGTGATGCAATGTGAGGTGCGCACTAAAGTTCTTCTCTAACTGTCTAGCTGGACCTGATCAAGGCTAATTTCTTTCCTCTATGAGCTTGAGCCTCCTCCAATGTAATCTATGGAAGAAGAAAGAGGAGAATGAAGAACAGAGGAATTTTAAAAATCTTGACTGCTTCTAGGTATGTGCAAGGTGGCATTGGTTCAGAGAGGTTCTCCCAAGTCCCTCAAGACAGCCATTAGTGCTGTTTCAATAAAATAATTAACTTGATATGCTGGTAGAGAGGTTTGCTAGAAAATGTCTGTTCTGTGCCATATATTACAAAGCGTGTAAAAAGTTTGGCTGAAGCATCATTTAATATTATTTTACTTACTCAAGTAGTTAGGTTAAGTAACTGAAGTAACTAATCTAATTCAGCAGCTTCAGAAATCTGCATCTAGGCTGTCTGCAGGTTGCAAGCATTGTCTGGTTACCAAATTACATGATCAGTGATCAGTGCTCTACTTCTGTTTTGTTCCTTAGTTTTTTGAGGAAGCACTTAAAAAATGGTATGATAATTTTTCTGTTAGTCAAATACAGTGAGATACAACCTACATGTTGGTGACGGCAGGTCCTATAATTGGCTAAGTACAAGCAAATGTAGTAATGGTTGCATTCCATATACAGAGCATGGACTGAGAGGAGATCTGAGGACAAGGACGTGGTCGTGCTAGTGTATGAGAAGCTTGACATGAGCCAACAATGTGCGCTTGCAACCCAGAAAGCCAACCGCATCCTGGAATGCATCAAAAGAAGTGTGTCCTGTTTGTCAAGGGAGGTGATTCTGCCCCTCTGCTCTAGTAAGATTCCACCTGGACTATTGTGTCCAGCTCTGGGTTCCTCAACATGAGAAGGAAATAGATCTATTAAAGCAACTCCAGAGCAACTCTGAGCACTGGAGTACCTCTCCTGTGAGGACAGACTGAGAGAATTGGGGTTGTTCAGCCTGGAGAAGAGAAGGCTCTGGGGAGACCAGCCTTCCAGTACCTAAGGGGGTGTACAGGAGAGATGGGGAGGGACCCTCTATCAGGGCTTCTAGTGATAGGATGAGGGGTAATGGTTATAAATTGAAAGAAGGGAGATTTAGATTAGATCTTAGGAAGAAATACTTTACCACAAGGGTGGTGAGACCCTAAGGCAGGTTGCCCTGAGAAGAAGTTGAAGGGTATCAAAACTATTTCAGAGTATCGCTTTAGATAATGACATTCTGAACTCAATAACTGTCAGCTAATATATGTTAATAATCATAGAACCGTAGAATTGTCTGAGTTGGAAGGGACCTTTAAGATCATCTAGGTCAACCGTCAACCTAACTCTGATAAAAAAACACAATTTATCACTAAACCATGTCACTAAGCACTATGTCAACCTGTCTTTTGAATACCTCCATGGATGATGCCTCAACCACCTCCCTGTGCAGCCCATTACAATGCTTAATAACCCTTTCAGTGTAATATTTTTCCTGGTACCCGAGCTGAACCTCCCCTGGCACAACTTGAGGCCATTTACACTTGTCCTATCGCCTGTGATGTAAGAGAAGAGGCTGACCCCTGCCTCTCTACAACCTCCTTTCAGGTAGTTGTAGAGATCAATAAGGTTTCTCCTCAGCCTCTTTTTCTCTAGGCTGAACAGCCCCAGCTCCCTCAGCCTCTCCTCATAAGGCTTATTGTCTAGATCCCTCAACAACTTTGTTGCCCTTCTCTGGACCAGCTCCAGCATTTCAATGTCTTTTTTTTTTTTTGTGGTAAGGGGCACAAAACTGGACACAGTACTTGATAGGACCTCATCAGTGCTGAGTAGAGGGGAATGATCACCTCCTGAATCCTGCTCACCACACTGTTCCTGATACAGGCCAGAATGCCATTGGCCTTCTTGGCCACCTGGGCACACCGCTGGCTCATGTTCAGCCAACAGTAGACCAACAGCCCCAGGTCCTTTTCTGCTGGGCAGCTCTCCAGCCACTCAAGAATTTTTTAAATCTGTACTTTTCCCTTACCTCTTTACAGGGTATCTGGGGGAAAAAAAAGAAAAGTCAGCTTGGAGGTAAGGAAACTGACTTCTGTCAAAGACATGGCCATTTTTGTTTCTTCATATATTTCTAATGCTGAAAAAGTATAAAAAAAAGACAAAAAGCTGCAGTTAATATGGGCAAAATTCCAGGGTATTAATGAAAACAGCGTCCTAATCAATCTGCAAGTGAAATATCAGGCAATTAACACTGAAAGCCAGTTTAATTAGGGTGAATCACGTAAAAGGAAATGTTGGATAGTTCTATTTACACAATCATTAAATTTACCCTTTTGCTAGAGCTATAATTCAAAGTTTGCACACATAAGTACTAATGTTGTCTCATTTTCCATAAAGATTGTAAATTGTTCTGCTAGTTAATTCTCAGTGACAGTATGAGGAGGGCTTTTTAGTTAATAACAGGCTAGATGCAGGACTAGTAGTAAGAAATCATTATATACAGTAAGGAACATACACAAAATGTATGTAAATATATACTACATAGGGTGTCCTAGTGTGAAAAAATAACTGGAAAAGTTTTTCTATCACACAATCACAGCCTGGGCATTTAAGGAAAATCTTAGAGATTTATAGTCTATTTTCTTATAAGAATAAAAGACTTCCAGTAGTTGTTAGAAAATGAAAAATCCATACACGTTTTATTCAATGCATATTTAATAAAGTGTTTGTTTTGTAAAATATACCAATAACATACATAACATACCGATTCTTTATAAAACACATTTTCTCCAAAGGCTGTGGTACTTTGCCCAGCATTACTTGGCCAATGTATGTCTCTTTAGAGCTCCTCAGCAGCTGACATGTAAAAGTCTGTTGGAGTCATCTAATTTTTAACCATCCTACTGTTCCTTGTGTGATGGTAAGCAAATAGTGACTGACCATTTTAATAATCTGTGTTGACCATCTGTATACTTGCTACCTGATGGGAACATTCATAACACTTTGTACATATGAAGGGAAAGTAGTGAGAGATGTATAGTTTTAGCTTTGATCTATACGCTTGTTTTTAAAAATAATCTATAAAAAAAAAGGTATCCAAAGGATTGTAAAAGGGTGTTTGGAAGGCAAATAAATAAATGTAAGTTTTCACTATGTAATGCTGCTCGCTAACTGCAGCTGTCTTTTCAGGGCAAGCGGTGAACAGGCTTGTGGCAGGCTCATGCAGAGTTCAGACTTTGCAGACAGGGACAAGGACTTTTCCTCTACTGAAGAGATATATCATCTACCATAAAGAAAAGCTTGCTGGTGTGAGATATTCTCATTAGCCATCTCTGCTTAGCAGGTGTGCTGCTGCCAGCTGTGCCAGCTGCAGCTTAGTGGTGGCCCTCAGAGTCAAGCCAAGGTACAGTCAAAGTACAGCACAGCAGCAATCAGACCTTTTGTGATAGGAACACGCTCTTTCAGATAACCACCCATAAGGTTTATTGCATGCAAACATTTTGAATACTTTTACTGCAATGCAACACCCAACACCCCCCCNAAAAAAAAAAAAAAAGTAATCTGGAAATAAGGACTGAGTATGAAGTTGTAAATAGTCTTAAAATACTAGGAAAATTCTGCTGGATAATTAGCAGCAAAAGACAACATACAGCATTACTAGGTGTCAAAGATGGAGAAATTGTACTTCAGAAATTTTTATACTGCAAAAAAAGGTGTAGCTGAATAAATGAAACTGCAGATTATCTGAAATCACATTTGCAAGAACTGGAAAGTGAATCTTCTTAGTGGCTTATTGCTATATATGTTGTTCCATCAGTCACTTTACATTATTCCTCATGTCAAGGTGTTAGTGTCAAAAATTGCCTTTTACTCATGCACTCTTTTAACAGGTAAGAAAGCTGATTAACTTATTTAAGAGGTAATTACCTAGACAAGAATTAAGTTAGACTGTCCCTAGATCTTTCGCATATGCTTAAAGGGAAAGAAAAATATATGAACAGCCACTGTAGTTCTGCTGCTTTTGAGCAATGGTTCAGTTCAGGATAAGACCCTTATGCCTTCATGTTATCAAATTATCTTATTACTAAAGCAGGTGGTTCCCTGCACTTGGTTTACCATGACATAAAGCAATAAATTAAAACTGATATATCTGTTCCAATTGTAGTTTTTATAGATAAACTCTGGGCCATTTGCCTCGTTAATGGCAAATTTTCTTGTTTCTTCCACTAAAATAAAATATTTCTTCACAAACAATGCACAATCTGAATATCAACAGGCATCTTCCATGACCATATTCTTAAAACAACAGCTAGAAGACTGCTGCAGGTAGAAGCGGTGCCTAAAGCTGTGCTATACTGCACAAAGAATTTAAGATTGACTGAGCAAGAAAGAGAAGGGCAAGTACAGGATTGCTTCAGTCTGTTGTATGTGTCAAAACACAGAAACAGACCTGTGAATGGCAAACAGATCTCTTCATTCCCAGATGAAACACTAACTACCACACTATAGAGTTTTCTCAGATGTATGTTTTATGTTTTCTCAAGCATAAAACATCAGCATGCTATCAACATGTGGTTACTAACACATCAGTTTTTCAGCTATTCCCGAGCAGCAGTTGC
>VXBJ01005257.1:467570-509623 GCA_013400055.1 Nycticryphes semicollaris
CTTTTTCCACCCTTTTTCCTCCCCCCACCCCCTTATTAAAGTGGCTTTATTCTGGACTTTTTCTCACTTTTATCATACTGATGCTTTCCCCCATCCTACTGAAGGGTGACTGAGTAAGGCTGGGTGGGGGCTGAGTTGCTGGCCAGGGTCAACCAACCACATTTACTTACTGTTTTAGATTATATTGCCAAGAATGGAATAAATGGGGAATGCGAGGTAGTGAGTCTTAGTGGGCCATATCCCAAGGAACAGTGTACTGACATACCTAGGTCTTATGTTTTTGAATCAGATGAGTTCTGCATTTTCTGTGAGATAAGAAACTTGGATAGAAATTTAGATACAGAATATGCTGGAAGGCTGCAGATTGTGAAGTTCATCTGTATCTGGGTTTTCTCAGCAGACAGGGATTTTGAGAACTGGTGCACTGATGACTAGATGAAATCAGTGCTCTCAGTATCTAAATCTGGAGGGTACAAAGTATTCATTGCACAATGGATACAATGAGAGACATCCAGATACGGAAGCTATATTGATTTCCTTAGGCAAGATCGTAGTTCCTATGGAACTTATTAGGACGTGTCTTGTTTACTTTGTCTCTGCTGATTCTGTATTGAATAATCAGAGTAAAGAATCAAACTGACTTCAATGAGACTTGGATCAGGTCCTGAAAGGCTGAATAAGAAAGTTCCTTTTACTAAAATTAGACAATGAATCCTTCCTCCTGAATTCATTAGTCATTCTTTACACCACACCTGCTTCTCTAACAAAGATTGTCCTTGGTACATGGTTAAAACAAAGGGAAAACAGCAAACAAGCAACATCTTCATTCTTGGCATTGAAAGATGATGTTTTGTAAAGGTAAAAATAGCACAGAAGAGGACAGTGCTGCTTTTCTTATTGTTTACTTTTTTTTTTTCAGAAATACATAAATAAAATTCAGTTCAGTTTACTGGAATCTTTTTTAATGCAATGTAATCCACATTTTATATGAAATGCAATACTTATTCAGATATATTGTTTACAAATTTGGTATATGGAATAGAAACTCAACACTGTTTTTTACTCCCCTTATATCTTATTGCCAGAATTGTTGGGGATATAGATTTATGTTATCAGCTGTCTTTGCTAAGACCATCAGGGAAGCATAGTGAAGAAGCAACCAATTAAAACAATGCCTGTTCAGCCCTTATGGTGGTCTCTTCTCTTTTCTTTCAGTGAGATAGTAAATTTTATGTAATTCTCCCATGTTGGAACAAAGGCTGCAATGGATAGATCTGTTGCCATCTGCCTCACATATTGGTTTCTCCAGCAAAAACTGATGTAAATAAAAATGTTTAATTTAGTTTTCAAGGATATAAAATTAATTTTGAGGTCTGGCTTAATTATTAGGACACAAGTTTTGGATATGAAACATCCATGTGCCACTGGGCTTTTATATGCAATTATGGGTATGCCAAGCAGGCTAAATCCCAAGAAACTCTCAAGTACGTAACTCCTATTAAAATCAGTAGAAAACCCATTCCTAGATGTTAGCAATGACCTAGGTCTCAGTCTCCATAGCTTACACATTACATATGCTCAGTGAGTCAGTTCTGCATTTGAGATGTAGAACGATTGAGAGAATATTTCTTTACCCAGCAGAGACGCTTCTAAGTTCCTTGCGCTTGTTAAGCCTTTATATTTAACTTATTGTTCAGTGTTGGGTAGGTAAACAACAGACACCATATTAAATTCACTCCTTTATCAAGAAATATATTAAATAATTAAGACACTTCACAGAAAATGTACAATGCTTTTTAGCACAGCACTAACAATTATGCATATTTAGCAGAAGGAAAAACAGTATGAGGCATACTCTGTGATAAAGCACAATAAATTTACTTTTCATTCCTTGTAGGGATTGAATGTTAAACTTTTTAAGATAAAAGGCTAAACATTGCTGATGGATTCCTTATTTCTTTGGCCCTCTTAGGACCACATTAAACCAGTTATTAATCAGAATGGTATCAATTATGGACTATGTTTGTATATGAACAATCTAGGTCTTGTAAGACAAGTTGAATTTATTCCTGGTATGTACACTCTTCATCACTACCTGGAGCTGCTTAAGCCTTTTGGAGATATCTAAATTCACTTTTCCAACTTAAAAGGTGCAAATGTTGCCTGCAGGAGACATGGCAACCTGGTTCAGGAATGGCACGTCAGCCAACCCCAGGCCGCTCAGTCCGTTAGCACACACACACCAATGTGGTGGACAAAAAATGGTGTTTATTGATGGATGGCATGGCATTATATACAATGTCACTTCCGTCTGCTTACATCATGAACTAAACGCTATTGGCTATCAGGAGAGGGGCCCTATCTTTCCATACATTGCGAGATCTTCCGGCTGCCAGACCCTAACCAGCAACACAAAAGTTCATGAGAATGTTGGAGCTTTCTGCCTTCATGATAAATACCACAGAGACTTCTGAACCTCTGCCAAAGATGTGAAGCGCTCATTATTTCATTAGAAAGTGATGTATACTACCTGACACTGAAACTTACAATGTATGTTTTTGTGTATGGTCAACTCAATGGATATCATGTTGTGAAAGGCTCAGAGTGCATTCTAGATTAAGTTGGAGCCATATGTAGCGATCAGTATTTGCTGAACTCTTGTGGTTCATAATGAATATTTTCCAGCATAACCAGCTAGGCTGTTCTCAGTCATTCCCCAAGACAAAGGTTTACAACTTTTGCTGACTCTAACTGTGATGGCAAAAATGTCCACCCTTTATCCTTGTTGGAAGTTACTGTCACCTCCCCAGATCATCCAGTTAATTATTTTTTTTTTGGTCTCTAATACATTTCACCCCCCAAAAGATTATTCTAGGCAACTGAAATATCAGAACCTATTTTATCTGCTAACTAATTAAGAAAATTTATAAAAATTAGAAGGCATAGAAACCTAACTCCTCTCAGCTTGAATGCTCATATCAGTGGCATTTTGTCTTCTGAATTCTGTATTAGTTCTGAACAGTGGTCTATCCCAGGTTCTGGGTTTAAACCAGAAAGAGGCTAGAATTTCTCTTTTAATCCTGAAGTGGGGTACCATAACAACAGGAGATGTCATGATCAGAAATCACTCTGATGCACTCTGATATTTAGTTTTTCTTATTCTCTGGCTCACCTGGGCTCATGAAACAGATAATTTGGATTGCCTTATTAACTCTAATACTTCCTTGGAGACATGCCTGTTCTGCAAGAAACATTATTCTGGAATATATGTGTTTAAAATATAAGCTTTACAGTATCAAATATAAAAATAAATAATTTCTTTTTCATCTGGGTTGATGCATTTTTATCTCAACAGCATGCTTTTTTCCTGATATATACAAGCTTTTCTTATTTTTATTTTCCTCATGCATCTTTGTCATACATACATTTAGAGGTAATAAGCACATCATTGGAAGTTTAGAGTTTTATATTTCACCTTTCATTACTTGTATTTCAGTGTTAATTCTGCTTCTCATTTAAGAGTAGTCTGTGCACCTTTGTCCCATTAAATAAGTAAACGTTATGGTTGCTTTAGTGTGATAGTTTACCTATATTCAGTTTTCCACTTCTTCACCAAACAATTCATCTGTGCTAGACATGCTACAGTTGTCCTTTTTAATTCCTAGAGCTCACTGTCGCTGTTTGCAAACACATCCAATTGACACCCTTTTCTTCTCCATTTTTTAAAATGCACATTATCTTAACCTGTACTCATTTTGATAAAATTGCTGTACGGATGATGTTCCTGAGCTCTGAACTGGTCATTCATTTGATATTGTCTACCTTTTCTTGGATTAAATTGTAATTTTCTGTCTTGTCAGAGTATTTATGTAATTTTTATAAATTTAGTTATTGATTATAATTAACTTTTGATTTTCTAGCTACTTTGTTAAGCGGTAATTTTAATTCAGGAATTTCTCAGACCCTTTTCTAATACTTGGTGAATTCTTATCACTTAACAGAGATAAATGACTTCTGCCATACTCTTCTTGAAATAATTATGACATTCCAAAATTTTGTTTTACTTTTCTTTTTATTTCACTGTTTGAAATCCTGTATCCCACACCCTTAATTATATGCAGAAGCCCGAGTTCTAAAATGTATTGTTTATTAAAGTATCCCTTGTCAGATTTAATGGGAAAAACATGCAACAAATGCAATGGGACCTGTGGTCATAAGACATAAGCTTGCTTTTTTGGTGTTCTTCTGCACTGGTGCTTGTTGCAATGATTCACTTGGGTATCTTCTGCATAGGGATTTTTCAGCACAAATACAGTTTTTAGCCACTCATTCTTCTACTTCAGGCTACTTTGAAGTTAGTAATGTTTTGAGAACTTACTTTCATCTCTTCAATTTTTACACCCCTCCCATCCTCTCCCCCGCCCCCACCCCGCCAAAAATATCTAAATCAACAGTTTCCAATGCTACAAAAGTGATGATTAGATCTTAGAATTTATAATCTAAATTTAATGAAGACAGGAAATGATGATTTAAAAAAATCCAAGTTTAACACATTCAATGAAACACAGCACTTCTTTTCTTATTCACAATAAGTGTAGTTGTATGCAATGTTGAATGCATCTATGTCACCAAAAGTAACACTGAACTATACATTCCTTCTTAATTAAGTGCAAAGTAACAGCACTAAAACTCTTCAGATATTATAGTGTATAACTAGTTAGTAGCACAAGCAGGAATGATGAAATTTCAACTGGAACTGGATCAAAGCTTTCTGTGTTACTCAACTCATACAGGTACCCGCAGATAAGTGAACGTAACTGTCTACAGTCATTGCTCCTAGCTCATGGGGCCCTATAATAATAGATGTAAAAGCCAATAAGTCAGCTATTCATAGATTACTCTATCTTTAAATGCTAGCAATAGAATAGTTTTTCCTCTTTCTTAACTCTTATGCTGCTGTCATTTTCATAGCGAATCACTTTTCAGGCCAAATTGTAAAACAATCCTTGCTTCCACCTGTCACAGGAAAGGTAAAGTCCATCCTTTGATGGATTCTTATTACTTATTAAATATTTAATAAGCTCTGAGTCTAGTTCAAGGCTGTATTTCACTCTTCCCAAGTAATTTTGGTGCTGCTTGTCAAGGAAACAATACAAGCTGAAAGAAGGACACACAGTACTAGTTAGCAGTTTGCATATACATCAGTAATAACAACATACAGATGTATAGTCAGGTGGGGTTTTTTTTTCTTCATTTTTAGCTTACACCAAGTTGCATGTTTAAATATTACCCTGAGGGGGAAAAAATAAAAGTGCTGAAAACAGATGCAGGAAACAAAATCACAACAACATCCAACCACTGTGCTGAAAATGTGAATTTAAAGGGACTTTCTTCCCCTTTTTTTTTTTCTGTGATTGGCACAATTTTTAGCATATTAAGAGCAGCAAACAAGGCCACTAGGCTCAACAATCAGCCTCGTGTTTTTTCCCTTATCTCTAGTTTCTTGCTTTTCCTCCATTTTTTATCAACTCTTTGTCTAATCATCATTGACTTTCTTATTTCAGAGGCTCTATAATATTCCAAACCAAGGATTATAATCTTGAAGATTTTCTTTATCACCATGGCAAAGTGATTAAAAAAAAAAATCTCTGAAAGTGCATCTATTTTTGAAAGCATAGTATAGAGCTGTTGAAACAGCACTGCTGGTGATTTGGAAATTATGAAGGATTATTTTGTTTTATCTTGACAACAGTTACCACTTTACAGTGCCACTCTGGTGCTCATTGTCTAACTACAGGAGGTGTAGTGAACAGCTTAATTAATTCAGTAGGGAAGATCATAGTTGGCCAATAACTACTTTTCTCTTGAAGAGTAGTCATGATTGATAAAAGGTTGTTAGAATAAAGATAGTATAAAACAAGTATTAAATAAAACACTATATTTGTTGTTCACTTGCTGAATTTGAGGTTTTCTAAATAAAATTGGCATTTTAAAATCCACACCTATTTAATTAAGTAGCATTAAAGCTAACTAAGAAAGTGGAAGCACAACAAGGGTAATAAATCTTAGAAATAGTAAATATATTTATCATAGGATATTTACGCTTGTAAGGAACTAAATAAGATCACTAAATATATGGATTTTTATCAAGAACTAGAACATAGCATTCAGTTTTGAGAGCTTTGTTTGACAATTATATGGGATATTATTGACATAAGTTCTTTTAATTCTCTATTAACAGGTTAAAATTTCTACTTAAAAAATATTGAGCTACCAGAGTCAGCGAGATGAAAAAAATGTTGAAATTGGAAGTGTCAATATGTTATTTAATCACTGTCAAAGCAATTCAATATTTCTCTTTTAGACAAAGCACTGTACTATTTTTGTGGACAGGTACATCCTTACTCAATGTGAAATTGGATCAGAAATTCCTGTATTGCAAATCTGTAGCATTGTGACCCAGTAAATACATTACTGCTATTGTCTCTGGCAGGCTTCAGACCTAGAATAGAAGGGGGAATACAGACAGAGTATCACAGTAATCACAGAGGTCTGCAAAATACACGCACAAGGTGAAAGCAGACTCAGACATCTTTAAATCACTCACCAGTGCTCAGCTACTGGTCTTCAAAGGAATGTAACCTTGGGAGCCAGGAAAAAAACAGTTACAGAAGTGACAAAAAAGAGATGACAAACAAGTATCCATTATAAGTAAACCACAGCATATACAGTGAATTCAGATGTATGGTGGACTTGTAGGTGAAAGAGAGATGTAGAATGAGATAATCTATGTATAAAAATGACCCTAAATGGATCCTAGAGTGAGGATAAAGAAACCATTAACATTAGCAACATACTTTTTCCATCAAAGGACTCAATATGTTTATGACTTGCCATCCCTAACCCCCAAGACCTTAAGCCACTGACCGCAGGAAGCAGAGGAGCAGTAGAAGGCTGAGCATAATGCCAGAGAAAGGGGTAGGTAGTACAGAGTTTGTGTATATACCATTTTATCTGCACATGATTTGACCTAGAAATGTTAAAATCAATAGAACTGGAGTAATAATATTTTGATTACACTGTTAAGACTTTAATGACATTGACAATAAGTTCTCACCTTTGCATAGATGATGTGTTCCTTTTGCCCGTAACAAGATTTTGTCTGGAATTGGTGGAAATTCAAGTATGCTGTAACCAGAATGCAACAAAATGGTAAGAGCTGCATGTACCCATAATTAAGGCTTTAGTTCTTTTTTATACTTATCAAATATGTACTACAAAAAACATTCAGGCTTGGATATTTTCTTTGTCAAATATTTGTTAAAGAATCACAGAATCATAGAATCATGGAATGGTTTGGGTTAGAGGGGACCTTAAAGATAATCTATTTCCAACCCCCCTGCCATGGGCAGGGACACCTCCCACTAGAACAGGTTCCTCAAAGCCCCATCCAGCCTTGCCTTGAACACTTCCAGGGAAGGTGCATCCACAAGTTCTCTGGGCAACAAGTGCCTCATCGCCCTCACAGTAAAGAATTTCTTCCTAATATCTAATCTAAATTTTCCCTTTTTCAGGTTAAAGCTATTACCCGTCATCCTATCACTACACTCCCTGACAAGAAGTTGTTCCACATCTTTCCTGGTAGGTCCCCTTTAAGTACTGGAAGGCTGCTATAAGGTTTTCCCAGAGCCTTCTCTTCTGGAGGCTGAACAACCCCAATTCTCTCAGCCTGTCTTCGTAAGAGAGGTGCTACAGCCCTCTGGTTATCTGCATGGCCCCTTATCATAATTACTTTTTAAAAGAAAAAAGCATTCCAGTCTTGTGCTTCTCTTTTCAAAGCTATTTCTTCTGTCATTTTGCTCTCAGCTTCATAAATTTCACTAAACTGAGACCAATTTTGAAAATGGACTCCGTTCTCTGGAGGCACACTTGGCACTCAGTGAGTCTGCCACCCCATTATATATCTGTAATTAGGCTGAATGTAAAAAACAAAGTAACTTTGCCTCTACATTTTCCCCCGCCGTTCACGACTCTCTGTGGGTTTGCATGTAGGAGACCTGAAACAGACTTCAATGAATAGTGATTGTTTTGCGTTATCCATCCTTAGCCTCAAGATTTTATAATTTGGGTAAACTGAGATTACAAAAGCATACAAAAGGAAGATTCAGTGTACTGTACTGTTAATTAACGATTTGACCATTGGTTTGTCCGCGCAAAATAGCTTTCTTATACCGTGATCACAGTGGCATAACTGCATATCCTAAGTCAATGCACAAAACTTTTTCTTTGAAGCCTTCTATGCATCTTCATTTTCGTGCATGAGTTCTAGGAATATATTCATGAAACTATAGAAGTATGTGGTTGCAACAGGGCATATCTGACTTGTTCGTGTTCTTCAAAAAGCATGGGGCAAGTGCACAGAAAGTTTGAACTTTTAGTTGTCCCTCGCTCATTACTGATTCTTATTGGATGAAAATACATTCCAATCTTTATATGTGTCTATACTTCATAACTCTTTTCTGATCTTCCTAAATAAATGTTAATCTTAACTTGTTAGTTCTCATTGGGTTAACTTTGGTAACTATGGCAGAAGGAATCTAATGAAAATCCAAATGAGGGCTGTAAGATAGTTTTCTCATATAAATGCAGTGCAGAATTGAAACAAATTATAGTATATCACCTGATAATTTTAATTTTTTTATTGTAATATTATCCCCTTCTGTGTGAGGCACTAAAAGGTTTGAGATGTTGTAAGTTATTACAGCTAGGTGGAGAACACACTGAGAAGATCCAACACCCTCTTCAAGTAATGTCTGTATTTCCAAAAACTCATACAGGATCTTGCATTGCTGAATGGCATGAGAAATGAAATTACAAGAGAGAGTTTCCCGACTTACGGAAACATGTTTACTTCACTCGTTATGCCACAAAATCTCTGTAGTCCTCTTCTCAGAAAAACATTTAATTTGATAGTTAGATTACTTCTTTACTACTCCTCTCTCTATTTTTGTCTGTTTTCTGTCCTCAATTCTTTCAGACCTCCACAATTTTAAGAATATATCCCAGGGGTCTTCTCTCCAGAAGACTCAAGTGGATAAATGAATAAAATTGCTTTGTTTCAATTTGGAGGCTTTCCTCATAAATTTAATAATTTTGACTGTTTTTTTATAAAAGATGGAATTTATCCTGGTGGGTTGAAGAAGTGTAACCAAACCTCTAACTATGTTATTTTTTGAACAGTATTATTTTTGAAGAAGGTCCTCCTCCAATTACTACATATGTAGTACATAATATAGTACAGAATAGTATACAACACTATTCTGTAACCTATGCTATTAAGCATTCTGCAGGTTCATCTCTTTTTAAAAAAAAACAAAACAGTGGGCAATGTCAGCCATGGTATGAATGATTAAAATGTGTCAGGCGTCTGTGCAATAACATAAGTGTAGACTCTAGGCCTAAATGAGCTAATTTTCATTTTCTGTATCCTGCTGTTCCTTCAGTTTTAAGCGCATTGAGGACATTGATCACGTGGAAATTCTGAGGTGAAAGCATCTGCCCTGCGATTAAAAGAAATACAAAAGAATATACTCTAAAACAATTTCTAAGAAAATCTACCTAAAGTAATTAACCTCAGTAGAATTTGGAATACTTCTTCAAGAGAAATTGTAATATATCCCTTGGATGAAGTGCAAGTATTGCAAGGCAGAGAGAAATTTACCTAGAAGCATTTGACAAACGCAGTGGGACAGTGCAGTTTTGGCTGATAATTAATTAAAGGGGCACATGCAATAAGAATAGAGAAAAAGTAAACTAAATTCTTAAGTATGATCTGTTTTCACAGGTGAGGATTGATGAGCAACCATCAGTACTGAAAATCGGTAGACTAAAAAACAATGAAAAGAATAATTTTCACCGTGTACAGAGAAAATATTAGTTGGTGATAAAAACTCATTATGAAAAGTTGTCTTTTGAATTAAGGAAAGGACTATATGAATAATCATGCATAATAGTGTGCACAAATTCACACTTAGTGAACGAACAAAATAGTAAGCATCTGGAGATAAGGAGAACTGTTTATGGGGTTTCAGAAGAGGAACTGAATGTGCTGTGACAAGAAAAACTCAGAAGAGAAAGGGAATACTTAAATGTGCCAAATTTGGACAGAAATATGAACTCTGGTGCGCAGATGTTTCAACAGGAAGACTGATTCACAATTTGCTCTATTGTTTCTACTCCAAATTCTAATCCATGAAGTGTCTGAGAATTTTAAACATTCAGCAACGTCATTCACATCTATCACACACACAATTCAGTTTTACCTCACACACACTCATTATACAAGTAGTCCGTGCACACAGTAAAGGTAAAACTTCACAAATATGTTGGATTACTGTATCTGCACCATAAAGATGTTCTGCATGAGTAGTGAAAGTGTGCACAGCGTGCAGTTGTCCAGGTGCTGGCCGTTGGAGGTCACAGGGGCAGCCTCTGTGAGAAGAGACTGGGGTTGCCCCAAGCTGGACACAGCCAGTTCCAGCCAGCTCCAAGTGACCCACTGCAGGACATGGTTGAACACTGCAGCCAAGGTGGTGGTGTCTCAGGGAAAACATACTTAAGAAAGCATAACATGTCACACAGGCAGTGAGAAGCAAGGACAAAAGTGTGAGAAATAGCCCTGTGACAGCAAAGTGAGAGAAGAAAAAGGTGCTCCAGGCACCAGAGCAGACATTCCCCTGCAATCTATGGTGAACACCATGCTGACACAGGCTGTTCCCCTGCAATCCCTGGAAGATCACACTGGAGCAGATACCTTCTAAGGCCCATGGAGGACCCCATGTCAGAGCAGGCTCCTGTCAGAAACTGCAGCCCATGGAGAGAAGCCCATGCAGGAGCAGGTTTTCTGGTAGGAACATTCACCCTTGGGGGAGCAACGCTGGAACAATTTGTACCTGAAAGATGACAACCCATGGAAGGGAACCACACTGGAGAAATTATTGAAAAACTGTATCCCATGGAAAAGAGGAGTTTGTGGTGGACTGTTTACTGTGGGAGGGAATCCATGTGGGAGCAGGGGAACAGCATGAAAGGGAAGGAGTGGTGAGACAAAATGTTATGAACTGTTCACAACCCCCATTTCTCATCCCCTGGCTCCATTCCAGGTGGGGGTAGAGGAGTTGGGAAGGAAAGAGTAAAGTTGAGTCTCAGAAGCAAGGAGGCTGGGGGACAGGTGTTATTTTACTTTTTTTTTTTGGCTTTTGTTTCTCAACACCTGTCTCTATTTTGTTTGGCAATACATTAAAATAATTTTCCCCAAGTCACGTCTATTTTGGCCATGATGCTAATTGATGTCCCTTTCTTTACCTTGACCCATAGGTTTTTTCATCTTACTCTCCCGCTGTCCTGTTAAGGAGGAGGGAGTAAGAGAGCAGCTGGGTGGGAATCTGTTAGCCAGCCAAGGTCTACGCACCATACCATGTATATGATTTTCAGGGTGCATAAGATTTGCTGTTAATGAACAGACTATGTGTAGGCAGCAGATTGCACACCATCTTGGCTGGACGAAAGACACTGTGTTGGAGCTATATAGTGTGCATGTGTGACAAACTGGCAAACACCTACAAAGATCTGTAGTTAATCTTTATTCCCATGTTTATTATTTAGATGGGCTGAAAGATTTAAATAAACTAACCATGCTTTCTTAAAACAAAACAAAACACTGAAAAAACATATAAAGCTCTCTGAAGGTACTAAACACAATTTTAATTCCAGAAGTGTAAACATGGAGGAAAGTACTGATATGGGAAGGAAAAAGTTTTCAAAAATGATGTGGGACAACAGAAATTCGAAAAATGCAGATGCTTTAAAAATGTCTCTTTACTTTAAATCAGGAAAATAAAAATTCTCATTCACTCTTCTGACCTTTCCCTAAATCTTTCATCTGCATAAAACTCAAAAAGGCAGCATGATAGGGTCAGTACATTGTGAAGTTCTAAAGAAGCTGTGAAGATAGAGAGGCAGATGGATATCTGTCCCAGTCAAAGCCAGTAAAAAGTACAAGTCAGCTTCCCAACTGCTCTGTCTAATCACAATTGTAGTGTGCACTGACTAATTTTGATTTAATTTTCAAGAAAACAGCTTCCACCTCAGCTGTAAAGCCTTGAAGTCCTGTCGCAAACTCAAACAATTTGAGATTATGGATTTTTCCCCCAGAATGGCAACCTAAAAATATTTAATTTCAGTAATGTTGAAAAGTATGTGACATGAGTGTTTTACTACAGTATACATGTGAGAGATATTGCAAAATGTTGAGCTCAAGATTTTATGTTAACCTCTTTGACTACTGCTTAAGTGCTTAAATATTACACTAGCTTTATTCTTTCTTCCTAAGAAGTAGGAACCCACAGATGAAATCACAGAAAGGTGAAAGAGCTAAACCTCTTTAAATTTGGTCTACTTTTATTTACATTTCTACATTTGGATCTATGAACTTAATTTGCATTGAAGAAATACACATAAATGTGTGTGAGAAATTCAGAACGATGCTACTTCTATAGAACAAAACCAAGCATTTTAATGACTTGTAGATTTTGATATAATTTAATTGGTATATTTTTTTCTGTGCCATAAACTAACAAACTTTATCCAGTCACTGAAGCATATTCAAGTGATTTATCTCCCTCCTTGCCTCTTGGCAGATTATATGGGACCGCACTAGTGGCCATATCAATGATACAGGTGATGAGAAAATGAGCAGGCAAGCAAATGGTTTAAGCACATAAGGAGGTAATAGCTTTCCATAGTGGTAATCCAGTGCCAGTCATAAACCTAGGATGTCCAGTGTTCTTGGTAGCACTCCTCCTGGGTGCAGCAGTGGGCCTGGGATACCCAAATTACTTCCAAGAACAGTAATTTGTGCTTCTTGAGGGGGATGTACTCCAGCTTCCCTCACACTACTACTCCTGTGGAAAGCTGCTGTCCACCTCTCTGTTTACTCTGTGTCATCCTTGAACTTATGGGCAGTTAGTTAGGTATTGTTACATACTTCACACATTCTGTAGCTGTTAACACTTTCATATGTGAACATTGACCCACATAAAACCACAGTAAGTTATTTTTTTTCACCGCATAATCACTAATCTATTTTTTAACTAGTTCTTTATCCTTTTCTGCTTCTTAATCTGGATCTCTGAAGCTTGTAGTTTTAAGCTGAGGCCTGTCATGTAAAACTTGATCAAAGGCTTGTTACAAATCCAAGCAAAATATATTATATGCACAGTCATTATCAACCTTGTCTGTAAAATTAAGATATAGGTACAAAAATCTTAGGCTGTAGCAACGTATTTGCAAGCATTACAATATGATCTGCTACAGAGGACTATTCTTTTGATGTTTCATTTGTAGTATATATTGTTCCATGAATAAGGTAATCCTTAATATTTTTTACTCTGCAAAGTACAAAAAGAATCATAGAGTAAGTAAAGTGTAATTTAAAAAGCTGCACTTTCTCTTCAAAAACAGTGGTAATTTTGTTTCAGGATTTTTTTGTTGTATTAGGGATTTTTGTTTGTTTGATCCTGTATGTTTGAGATAAAGCTTTTTTTTTTTTTTTAATTTGTTGCCAAATACTGCAATTATAACTCTTACATGGACTTGCATGTATTTTACATTGTCTTGTCATCAAGCATAGCAAATGTTTTGGTTAGAAGACAATAACATACTGTTCTGTGAGTCAGGAGGCTCACGTTCTTACTAGTGAGAGAATACTTAGGTACCCAAGTCAGTTGGTGTCTTTGCATGAATTCTAAATTATCTATGTATTTTTAAAATGTGCCCATCACATATTCTGTGCCCATCACAGAATAGCAGGAGGAGAAACTCAGTTCCTCACTGTTGTTTTTAAGCTTCTTATTGCTGCTGACCTCCTTGGTCCATTGTTCTGCAACCTGGCTTAAGGCAGAGCTTTTTGTCAGTGACTGAAAAGGGACATTGATTTTGGCACTTGCTATTCAGCACGTCAGGGATAAGTGTACTAATTGAGGTGGTACTAGCAAGAAAAATACCATTAGCATATCCCAGTTCCTATATCGACACAACTTTAGAATAATTCAGTTCCTTTAAAGTGTAGTCCTTTGGGAAAGGTTTTATGCCCCTTCATTCTCTCTTTGGATAGCACTATACCTTGCAGAATTGGTAGGCTGAACCTTTGCACTGAGTCCTGTGTTTCTTGATCATACTAACATGACAGGCAGTGTTTGTCATCTGTGAGCTCCTTCACACTGATGTTAGTAGTCCCTCCGTCAAAACAAAATCTAATTTACTGGTTCACCCAAGTCTCATGGAATATAAAAGAAAGGAAAGAGAAGAACTTAATATCTAAGAAGACTAGCTACAATTTACTTAGTTTCCCCATAATTTCTAAACTTTCCCTGTACCATACCCCATGACAATATAGAAACAAGATTGCTTTCTCTGTGCTCTGTGAGTCTCTTTCCCAACATGTGCTACAATTTACTGACCTTCTTATTGAGTCAGCTGCTTCAAGCCTCTAGAAGATTGGTTCATGGTTAGGAAGAACACCTTTGGCTACTTTGCAAGACCTTTCCCCATCAATAATTACCCATTGTCACTCCCATAACAATCCTCACTCCCTTTTCTTGTTAGTATTTTCTATGATAGCACTTTATCATGTCATACTTACATTCTATTCAGTTTCTTTCTAATAGCCAAATTTGATTCATTCAGTATATGCAGGCAGATGAGATTAAATTCTTGTTTTTATCAAGATTAATGCAAATTTCCTGAGTTTTCTTATAGTATGAGCTGATACACCATGCAGCTGCTACACTTGGAACTTTATTGTCTCCATAGTACAAGAAAGCACATGGTGTAAAAATAATTTTGAAGTTAAAGAGGAAAAAAGTTGTTTAATATTATACTTAAGGATATAGCAGCAGCACCAGGATGGATAGCTAATGAAGGATAACATATTGCTGAGGTCTTTCTCTTCTGAATCTTGAGGTAAAGCAAAACAGTAGCATTTTGAACAGTGAAATTCTTTTCTTGCAGGAAAAAGTGAAAGACTAAAAGGTTTCATTATTGCACTGGAGCAGATAATGAGGAAATTATAGCTATTAGGAGTTGATGAAGTAAGTACCAGAACTCTGAAGTATACCTGCCTGTCAACTCTCAGCTTAAAACTTCAGCTAGATTTTTGAAGCATTGCTTCTACTTTTTACACTTTAGCATTTTATTCTCTCTCCACTTCATATTTAGTTGTTGATTAGGGATGTTTTCTGTTACTTAGGAGTTATGAATAAAATTTAGAGTTCATGAAAAAGGCAACAGGGGAGTAATGTAGTCATAAGTCAGGGTGAGGACAGTGAAAAATGATACTAGTAAGCATAGTGAGAGTTATAAATTAATGCATCCTACCACATGATTTTGCTTCCCCCAAGGAGATACTTATCTTGAAGAAATGTGATTAAAAGAAATTGGTAGGATTCTAAATAAAAATCTATATCATGTGTGTTCTCCTTTGTATTGTCAATCAGTGCCAGGAAGAACCTGTGTTCTTACAGTCAATGGAGTTATACCATGGTTTTACTGTGAAGTCATAAGTATATGCACTGACAAACTTCCTGATAGTAACACCAGGACTCAGTTCCAATGTTGATAAAAATCTTTTATTTGGGAGCTGGGAAACACTATTGCACCTCAAAATTGTGTTTGACAACCTCTATAGAGTGTGTCTACGAAGTTGGAGTTTTGATTAGTTATATGGAGTAAATTCCTTTTTCTGTAGACGAGTATTTCTTAAACACATCATCCCATAATAGTATACCATCACAGGGAAACAGGGTAGAGTGTCTATGAGAACAAACCACACCGTTCTGTAACATAAAATTTAAAATTTATTTACTATGCAGGACAGGTATATAGCAATTTCTATTCTAAGATTTCTGTGATAAGCACATGCCATGTACAAATGTACTCACACCAGCCAAGGCTGCTATTGCTGTGGTCCAATTGTCTCTGACACCATAAATCCATGGAACCTAGACACTCACTCTTACCTTTCAATGGGGCTGGGTGCTGGCTGGCAGCCTGGCCCCTACATGCAGATGTTCCCACTCTAGTTTAGCCTTCTATGTGCTGTTGGACAACCATGGATGAGCTCCCCTTCAAGGAGGTAATGATATAACTATTTATTGTTTTGGATAAGCCCCCAATGTCCTCTCACATAGCCCCAGTCCAATCTCCTTGTCTTTCCCCGTATCTTAAGCCAATAAAGCCATTGCTACATGGGTGACTGTCGTGCTGTGGTCTCTCCTCAAACGTGGTACAAGGAAGTAATGTTAACTGTTTCACTGCACTTCTGGGTGTCTTCCTAAGTCACTAGAGCAGGACCAAAGTAGTCCAGGCTAGTGCTTTCAGATAGGCCCACTCATGACAACTATCACTGCTTCTTTGTTTTTCTCAGTGGATGCTGAAGCAATCTTAAGAGCCGTGAATTTATGAACCACCTGTGAATTTCCAGTTCTTGATTTCTAGACTCTGTTTTACAGAAATATTGCTGGCAACACCTCTTATAGTTTTCTGAAGATAGTTATCTATCCAAAGGTAAGGTGCAGGACAAATATTAGGAGGTGTAGAAATGAGATATTTCTAAATAGTATTGTAACAATGTTAATAGTTTACACATATGTAAGTATTAGATTCTGCACTTCTTAAAATTCCTGGACTTTGACAAAAGTTTTGTGTGATATGACTTAAGAGATCAGGCTCAAAAACCTCTAAACTTGAAATACCCAGAAGATGAGTTTGTATAAGACATTGCAGAATCAGAGTTATATTGCTTATGTGCAGAGAGACCACACAATAAAAAGGCATCTTTTACATACTGTGTAAGAAATTGCAGTGGACTTTGCTAGACTGAACAGAGATGGACCAGGCGAAGCCAGGAATAAACTGGCTTTAGACGTAGTGCTAATAAAAGATAATTTCTGATTACTTGACTAATCTATTTTTTTAAAATTTCCTCTACAGAAATTGATCTGATGTAATAGTATAATATGAACATTCTTACTCACGTTATCAAACTTCTTTCCCGTGCTAGTTTTCTCCATGTTAATTTCTTTACAACTAATTTTCAAATTGTAAAAAAACCCCTGTGTTTAATCTTAGTGCTAACTTAACCTAAATGAGTTCAAAATTCCTTTGGGAATATAAAACAATTCATCAGGTCTACATTTTATTTTTTTTTCCAGGGAAGAACCTTGCTGATTTATTTATAATATTCAAAACCAATTAAGATGTCCTCTAATTATTAGGAATACTTAATCTTCTCTAAGGCAATATAAAAATGAAAATAATTAAAATAACAGCAGAGAAACTGAATATAAAGAAAAACCCTCTACTAATTGTAAGACATTATTAGAAAAAACTTCTAGGAAATTTACCGTTGTCATAATGTTTTTTGGTTGCCAAAATTATCTACATTTTCTATTTGGAAATGCATAGAAAAGGTCTAAAAAACATAGGCTTATAAACCTTTCCCAAATAGTACTGACTAGAGAATTTGGAAAATAAAAAAATGCGTACTGGTTCATATTTATATAAACTCTGTAAGAAATATAACTTACTTTGTAGCTACACTACAGCATAGTTCAAACTGATTGTGTACGAACCTAGCTATTCAAATAAAAAATTAGCGTTTACAAACTCTTTTTGTAATTTCTACAATGTAATTATCCTGCCTGGTTTATGAAAGTCTGGCAATATTTTCATGTGTTCCTTCGGAATCAATTTATTAATTAAAAAATTAGGTCAGCTCCACTGACCTAATTAACTCTAATAAAACCAATTAGGTCACCATTAAGATTTTCCTTTCACATAGGTATTTTCTGTCTCTTCAGCATCATTTATAATTTAAGTCTGGAGGGCTCATACAATTATTTTGTGCTCTTTGTATTTTACTCTCTCTGTCATCCAATCTGCTTTTTTAAAACAACCTGAGTCCCACAGGTAACAAAAGCCCGGGACAAACTTCTTGAAGTGCCATATCTAGCACCTGTATTATTCCTGCCATATTGGTGTCTAAGAAAATATAAGGAAGAACAAAATCTGTGCTAAAGAATGAGAAGAGTCTTAGAATCCTCTCTGTATTCTCATTGCTTCTTCCAGGGAACCAGAAAGGTTACTGGCTTACATGGGCTGAGCTTCAAGAATTTGTTAACTATCAGGTTAGGAAATGTTGATTATACATGTGTTACTGGGTTACATTTGTTGAACTGAAGAATGATGTTGTTAAAATACAGAAAACAGATAGCAAGTTACTTCATAATTAAAAAGTATCTCTATCCAGGCATAAAGAGTTTCAGAGCAAGACCGGGTTCATCTTGTGTTTTAGATTTATACTTATAGGAAACTTATTGGAACAAGATGCTGAGGTGTATAAACAGCAGAAAGAAAACTCCAAAGTTTTTACTCTGAGCTCCTAAGAATTTATTCTGGGCTGTTTCCACTGTAGTTGGTTAATGGGGAAAGATAGGCTACATAGATGATGCGTTTTCCACTTTAGGCACCTATTTTAAGAGGGGATAAGTTAACTTTCTTAACATGTTTATTTATCTCTGCTTCCTAGGAGACTAAAATAACTTAGATGAGAAGTCTAATCTTTGAAATAGTTACAGTAAGTTGAGGGCTATAGTAAGTTAATCATTACGGTAAATTAATCATGCTTGTTAGAGTCTGACCATAGGCCAGATTGTCTAATAATTCTTTGTCCAGAAGAAATCTATGACAAAAAAAGTGAGTAACACAACAGAAGCCCCAAATAACCCCTGAAGAGGGTGCCCCATGGGAAAACAGGCAATCCAGAAAGAGTTAGCTTGCAAGTGTCTAAGTTGGAGGAAGAAATGTTGAAGAGAGAAAATTCTCTAGCTTCCAGAACTCATAAATATGTGAAAAATGTTTCTCTCAAGTACTTAGATGATTCAGTTAATTCAAAATAACAAAATAGTGATCATCTAGTGATTATATCTGGTGTGAAAGTAAAAGTATCAGCTGAAAGATGATCTAGTGACCTCATAGCATTTTACACCAGCTCTAAATGTTACTGTTTCCAAAAGTTTTACTAGAAGAAAATGAAAAGTTATGGGAATCGATTCCACACAAAAGCCATTGTTGGTAATAATCAATGTCACAAAAACTCCTCGCTTGGCCAAAGATGACTGCAGCACTGAGACAGCCAAGATCACCATTTTATATAATGTACATTGTAAACTGCTTTAATCTTCTAGGATTCACAAACAGAATTGTGGTATAAACACTACATTCTGTTTCTTCTGAGGGTACTTTATAAAATTAAAACATCTAATGTATGTATAGAATATGATTTTGGCAGACTGCCTCAAATTGTTCCATTATTCTTTCCCATATAGTTTTATGGGAAAGCAAACACTTTTACAGATTTTGCTTCAGAAGGAGAAATTATGATCAAGTTCAAGCTAATGCACTTAACACCTCTACTTCACCAAACAGTAAGTAACTATAAACATGAGAAAAAAAAAAAAAAGAAAAAAAAAAGAACTTTCCTTTTTAGAAATAATAAAAAAAAATCAACAATCAATAATTTCATAATGAATTCTAGTTCTCTGGAAAGTATCTTATACAGTTCCTGTACCTTTTCCCACCCTCTAATAAAGGATAGGTAGAGAGTGGTCACTATCATTTAGATGGAAATTTCTATTCTGTATGTGCAATACCATCCTGTGACTTACCCTTTGCTTATCCTTCCTCCTATTTACCTGTCAGTACATCAGTAGATTACAATTCAGACTACAGGGAGTCGAAAGTGATTGTCCATAAATCATAATAAAATATGTCACATGATATTGAGGTTTTAGTGTAATACCCGAGTTATCTGGTGAGTCAATCTGGACATTTAAATTGTATGTGGTTTTCCACTACCTAAGAAGCAATCTAGTTCTCCAGACAGCAACTGGCAACTCTTGCAAACATGAAAAAACATTAAGGAAGAAACTTTTGCCTTGTAAAATTCCTTATTTGCTCATGAGAAAAGGAAGCAGAGTATTTGCTGAGCATAATGCTTTTAAAAGTGCAGAAAAGTAGGAAAAATAGTGTAACGATCTTAAGTTATGCTGAAACAACACAAGTTTTATCAACTATAGATATCTATAGATCTCTGCTTCCAATATTGTTATTCTTGTTGCTATGGAAATTTAATGACTCTTTATTTCAACACTTCTGCTTGTGACCTTAACCCTGCAAAACAGGGACTTGTTATAGTGGTGCAAGTGTAACATGATTTTACTCGCTGTACCTGATATAGCAGCTTTAGCAGGGGGAGGAGCAAATAAAATAAAGTGAAACATCAAGAGATGTTATGGTACTTAAAGGAATTTTAGTCACCAAACAGAACTTTTACATTTTGTCTTCCCTGCCATTAGTAATTTTTTCTTTGTTTTCTGTATCATGGAAGAAACTGCTTCTTTTTTATGCAATATAATAAAAATGAAATTTGTATTTTTCTTGGAGAAAGACAAAAAGTTTTGTAAAACCAGCCAGTACAGTTACAATGCTACTGGATTTGAGATTTCTTTTTTATTTAACCAAACTCTTAGGAATCAGGTCAGCATTCATGCACAAACCAATTAAGAACTATAAAGAATTTGGAAAAGTCTAGATTACTTGGGGCTTTTTCTGGGGAGAGAGAATACAATAACCAATTGCACATCCCAGGAGAAATGCACAGCTTGGAAAAAAAAAGTCTATAAATATTCCTGAAATTTTGCTTTTAATGAGATGGATACATTTGCAAGCCTTTATATGCTAAAAACTCAAAGATTCTGTGTGGTTAACTCTTACAGAAAAACTGCAGAGATGAGTAATTGCATATCTAGATGACTAAGAAGTGGCTTAATTAAGCCATAAGGAGCTGGATGTTTCCAGAATTTGTCAGCTATGTTGATGAAAATTGAATTTGAAACATGCACATTGTTGCACGTGGGAACACTAGCTGCAGAATAAAAATTATGACATCTGTGGCAACATTTTCATAGAATCATAGAATCATAGAATCATCCAGGTTGAAAGAGGCCCTTGGGATCATCAAGTCCAACCATCTGCCCTACTCTACAAATTCCTCTCCTACACCATATCTCCCAACACCACATCTAAACGACTCTTAAATGTATTCAGGGATGGGGATTTGACCACCTCCTTGGGCAGCCTATTCCAGTGTCTGACCACACTTTCTGTGAAAAATTTTGTCAATATCATATAGATTTCAAACATAAGGATGGTCTCTACTCAAGAAGTGTGGTTTACCCAGTTTGAATGGGGTCCATAATCCGCGTACCTCAAGTTGCATATGTGGCTTTTTAGCACAGTAGATCACCAAGGAGGATATTCACTTAAGCAGTGATAAGAAGTATTAGTCCTTTAGAAAGACCCTGTTGTATCAGATCAACAGGATAACTAACTATTGAATTGAAAATCTTTTCCTACTCCTTCTGTTTCTTCTGATGTGCAAGGTCTTAATAGTAAACTTTTTTTTTCCCCAGTAAGAGTGATGAACTAATGACTTATTGTAGGGTGCCAAAGAAATTAAATCTCACTAGAATCTGTTATGTGGTTTTACTTGTGCTAGATATTACTTTGAGTTAGTGACCTGAGTAAGAACATTTGGGAATGTTGATTAACTGGGGAATTTTTTTGGTTGTTGTTGGTTGGGGTTTTTTTTTGTTAATTTCAGACTAAATAAGACTACCTAGAATACTGTTCTGCTTCTAGAGTAGAAATCATTAATTTCAGCTCTATACACGTCAAAAGAGACACTTGTGCTTCTTCATTTTGTAGGAAAGCATTACTGTGCCTCAGGTGGGAGTCTTCACCTGCCTACACTAGACTCCCCCAGTGAAGGCAGCTATGTCTGACATAGTGAGTGCATGCTCCCTTTACAATCAGTGAAGAGGAATAGGCACTTGTAGGACACGGGTAGAGCACTCTGAAGCACACAGATTGCAGAGATCAGATTGACTGTTTACTAGAAACTTTTGTCTCTCTTCATTGACTATAAACAAGCGACATTTGCTAGTCTTTTTAAATAACCGGAGTATAATGTGTAAATTTACTGAGGAGGTTCAGGGAGAAGGAATAAGAGCACTACACTAGGCAGCAAAATTGTTTTATTCTTTAAAAAATATAGATTCTAAGGATTTAGGATTTATTTTCTTTAAAAGACAGGGCTGGTCCCTAAGAATCTACAAACCTGAAATAATATCTATAGCTCAGCAAAATGTTTCCATGCACACAGTGGTTCTCAAAGTTTTGAAAATTAAATCCACCTTTGCAGGGACATGTGTCTTTGCCACCTCCTGCATATAAATCTGAACTAAACTGTTTTCCCCTCAAAATCTTACTTTTTATTAACCAATTGCTTCAACTTAAAATTAGTAATTTTATTTCTAGGAAGAACCTTGCATTCACTTTGCTGCTTATATAAAAACCTCTGTACCTACCACCCTTTTGCGGTTTCTCAGCTGAGGTGGCAGGAGATTGGTGCCTGCAGGTTAGAAAACGAAGAAAACACTGCAATTGTGTAACAATATAAAGTAAGAACCCTAAGAACCACTGTATGGTTAAGAACCATATGATGGTTAAATTAAGGATCATGCAGTTTCATACTTCTTGTTGACAGCAAATAATAGATGCTTTAGAGAAGAGTGTCGGAACACAAAGCTGTAGTGTAGGAAGCACAAAATATCACTTCCATTAGCAAAGCTTCCTATTCATGCATGTTTTTCTTTTTTGAACTTATCTGATGACTTTTGTATTTCATTTAAGTTTTTGCCATCTGCTACATTCTATAAAAATCAGTGCCTTGGTTTAACATTGCATGATGTGATAAGAATGTCCCCCTTCTTTGTTGTTTTGAAAACTTGTCTGCAAGAATTTATGTTAAAGGAATGGCTGTTAACTGCCTTTAGTTGCTGGCCATAGCATTTATACCTGGGCAGGGGAGTGAACACAACATTGCTCCTCTGTTTGAAACTGTTGGAAGAAATAAAAAGTAGTAACTCCACAAAATATTCTTGTTGTATTTTCAGGTATTTCTCCATAAATAGAAAATATTACTACAGACATTGGAAAGTGGGTGTGTTTGCATAGATTCCCATGAAAATATATGAGGTTTATTTTTTTTTAAGACCAGATTTTTTAATAAAACCAAAACAAAAACAAACAAAAAACCCCCGAACAAACAAAACCCCACAAACGAGGAAAATAACTTCTAAAAAAATTAGAGGGCTCAATAAGATTGTTCTTTTGGACAGATAACAGAAAATTTCATGGGTGGTTGATGAAAGAAAATATAGAAAGAAAGTCTGATGAAAGAAAATACAGAAAGTATAGTACTTTTCTATGAGTAACACATTTAGAAATCATGGCCACAGTAGTCTGAAATAACAAATGTGAAGTAAATAATAAACTTCAATCTCATGTAAGGAGTTTTTAATGTATGTAGTACATAAAGATATGGCTCACTTACCTTCACTAATAATTTTTTTGACAAAAAAGAAATATTTGTTTGAAGACTAGTGTAAAAAGATGTATAATTCCATGGTTTTGATCTTCAGTGGCACAGAAGGAGAAAACATACTGGGTTAGTGTATTGTCACTTTGGCTGAAGCATTGGCAAAAAGCTTTGCTCTAGCAATTGCCTTTAATAAATTACTGGCATTATTATAGTGAAGTGAAAACAATGTTCATGCTTTTGCCCCTGTTCATCCACCTTACAATACAGAAACTGCAATTTTTTTCTGCTTCTGTTGGGGTAGTTTTCCCTATAGAGGAACTCTAAATCTTTGCTGTCCCATAAATATGTGAACATAAACAGTGATTTATTGCAATTTAGCTCCTGTTTTGGTGGAGGAGGTTTATGGTGCTGAGAAAACTCATTAATCTAATTCATAGCTCATAGTATAAACATAACCTTTACAATATATAACAGCAGAAATTATGCATGGTTATGATTTACTATTTGTGTTTTGGAAGGAGAAAGAAGTACAAACTTGTTTTGCCACTTCCAGTTTTAATATTCATTGATTAAACTGAAGAATTAATATGAAACTGCTATAAATAACAATCTGTGCATTCACTTTTTGATACAAGTTTCCTTTTTAATATAAAATATTAAAATTCAGAAGCTGAGAACAGCGTACTGTCAGACAAGCAACTTTAAAAAGCATATTCGAAACAGAATTGCTATTAACCTGATCATTTATTACGACAGTAAATCTACTTAAAAGATAGATTTCTGAAGGCTCTTGAACATCTACATAACACAGAAAAGTAAGAGGCTAAGTAACGGCATTGTAGTAGTGTTAAATTGCTCTTTAGGTCTTACATACTTGAGTATGCATATTTTATTAGGATTCATATTCTCACTGAAGTGGAAAACCTCAATTTTGAATCAAGAGTGCTTTTAATATAATAATTGTAATATATTCATATCGTGTAATGCTAGTATGAGTTTACCTATGCTTCTACGGAATTTTAAGAAAAACCTGTGATGCTTGAAAAATAGACAGATTTTTTGTTAAATGATCGAAAGAGCTACCAAATTTTGGCGTTTATGTTTTCAGTCACTATGCAGAAAGTCTTGAATATATAAAGAGATAACAACTATAATTATGAAATTTCAATATTTTTGCATACATTCTAGTATGTTCTTAATATGTTTTTCATACTTCAACTTTCTATAATTTTGTGCAGAGTATTTTGCAAAATGTATGGAAGTGATGTCGTAACTGTTGCATGGTTATTTAACCAGATTTAGTTGAAGTCTTTTGAATATGCTACTGTTTATATATGTGAAAGTTAAAACTATTTTATCATGAACTTTTGACCGATCAAATCATAGCTCTTTTATAGAGCCATGTTCTTTGTATAAGATACTATTTTAATAGAGAATTCATGAAAGTGAACTTTACATAATATATATGTTTTTAAAATAATATCGATATACTTATATATTAATGGTAGTAATAATCTTAATGTATTTACTATTCAGGAATTATGAGAAAGCTAGGAATTATTACAAGGATGGACTATATTGTAAAATGTGACTTTCCTCGCTCATATTGCAAATGAATATTCAATTTAAATTAATTGAAATTATGATAAAAATTCCTTTTGGGAAGGTTTTATTATTGAAAACCTTTAATTCATCAACACTGTAATTCCTTCAAACTGTAATAAAATATTACTGACTTGAAACTACTTTGCAAAGAATGTTGATTGCTTTTATTTTATCTTGCATCTGAGCCATATCACCATTGGTGGTCTCCTTGTGACCAAAATTTACTTCTATGGGTCAAATCTTATTTGCATGTATAAGATATATGGAGGAAAATGGTATCTCTTTACGTATACTTCAGTTTTCCCTAATTCCTTTGTTTTGTATAGTGACAGTTTGAGTACATACAAGAAATAATTTTCAAGTTTCTACTAGTGTAGTACATAATCCAGCAATGTAGCTGTAATATGCTATTTGAATTTAAAATATGTATAGTAATTTACAAAATTAGTTGGTGTTAATTACTCAACTTTCCTTCCAAGCTGTGAAAGAAGGAAACAAATGAGAGAGCTGTTGAGAAGAAAATACAACACTATCTCTAGTGACACTGAAAGAAAGTAGATATTCTTTAAGAATTAATTACTAAAAAAGGAAAAAAAAAATCAAGAGCTTGAAAACTTTTTTATAAATTATTTAGTGACTTACACATTTAAAATACTATTTTTTCACCATCCCACACATTCATGTCCTTATGTGTGCTAAGCAATATATTATTCCAAAAGTTAAACAGAAGATGTTAGGATGACTCCAGGTGAAGTTTCTATGCAACATGAAGACACATCAGTTCTTGCCAAGAGTTTTAAGTAATGGGATGATTTTACCTGAAATTCAGTAGAATTTGACAGATAATTTCCCTAGAACCTTTTTTAATTTTCAATACTAAAGACAAGCAGCATAATCACAGAATGATATGGGGTTGGAAGGGACTTCTGGAGATCACCTGGTCCAACCCCCCTCCTTGCCAAAACAGGTCCTCCTGTTTTCCTTATAGTACATTGGTTTTGGTTTTCAATATATTTAACTATCATGAAGAGATAATTAAATACTAAGGAAAACCTTTTAGACTATAGTGACAGATGTTTTTAGCTATAAAATATTCTAGCATCTATTTATTGGGCTAACAATTTTCCAGTTTTTCAGGCAATGGCAGAAGAGTCATTAAGAATTCTGGATAAAAATATATTGAGTTTTGATGGACTCAAGTAATAGAGAGCAGTTGACCATATTACAGAAGCGTAGATCATAACAGTGAAATGCTTGGCAATATATTTCGAACATTTAAAACATAAGGGCCATATACTGACCCCAAATTGTATAATAAATAATAATGTATTAACAATAATGTATTCATATTGAGAGTTCTGCTATGGAATTACAATACCCTCAGTGAAGCAGTCTAGCTAATAAGAAAATGTTTTCTTGAATAATAAATCAACTGAGTGAACAATCAAAACTGAACACTGACACATTTCAGAGAAAGGCTTTACATAAAGCAAGCCAGTACACATCTAAAAAACTTAAGGATGTATTTAAATATTGTAATATCCATAAATCTATAAATAAACCCATATAGTGTTATACGAATCTGCAAGCACAATTCCTTATTATCCGAAAATCAAAAGAAGACAATTTGCTTACAGCTTTGATAAATCAGGCTTAATCATTCAAACCTGAAGTTAAATGATTATGATCAGATGGATGACATTTGTATGACAGGGTTATTTCCTGTCTAGACTAAATTTAATCACAGCAAGTAAGAATGCATGTAATCCTACTCAAATCTATTCCCATCATTCACTAATTCATTAGTGTAGATACTCAAGATAAAGAAAATATAGAACACATATTCCAATACTACATTTCAATATTAGATGTATCTATGTCTCTCACACACACTGCCTTTCACAGTATCCTTCTGGACAAAATGTCCAGCATAAAGCTAAATAAGCCCATGCTACATTGGGTGAGCAATTGTCTGATGGTTTGGGCTTAAAGAGCTATTGTAAATGGGGATGCATCAGGCTGGTCCCCAGTGGGGTTCTGAGGGTGCAATTTTAGGGCCAGCACTCTTGAAAGTTTTTTAAATGACCTGGATACAGAAATCAAATGTGTATATTAAATATGTTTGCTGACTATACTAAACTAGGAGAATCTGTGGGCTCTCTCAAGAGCAATGAGACCTTACAGAGAGATATGGATAGATTGGAGAGACTGGGAGACTGGACAATTACCAATTGTATGAAATTTAGTAAGAGCAAGTGCCAGATTTTCCCCCGAGATAAAGTAATCCTAGTTATACGTACAAACTGGGGGATGAGAGTCTAGAGAACAGCTCTGCAGAAAGAGACAAGGGGGTTTGGGTAGGTGACAAGCTGAATATGAGTCAGCAGTGCACTCTGGTAGCAAAAAGAGCCAGCTGTGTCCTGGGGTGCATCAAGCACAGCATAGATTACTGCTTGAGGCCAGTGATTGTCCCACTCCACACTGTGCCGATGTGGCCCCACCTTGACTACTGTGGGCAGTTTGGGGTGCCTTACTATAGGAAGGACATCAGATTATTAGAATATGTTCAGAGGAGGTTGACCAAGATGGTGAAAAGTCTTGAGAGAGAGACTTATGAGAATTGGCTGAAGTTACTTGGCTGGTTCAACCTTAGAGCTGAGGGGTGACCACATTGCAGTCTACAACTTGCTAAAAAAGGGGCAGCAGAGGGAGAGGCGCTGACCTCCTCTTTGTGGTGACCAGGAATAAGACACGAGGAAATGGAATGAAACTGCATCAGGAGAAGTTCACACTGGACATTAGGAAAAGGTCTACACCAAGAGGGTGGCTGGTCACTGGAACAGCCTTCCCAGGGAAAATTATCAGAGTTCAAGGAATATCTGGACAGTACTCTTACTCATATGATTTAGTTTCATGTAATCCCATGAGAAGCAGGGACCTGGACATGATGATCTCTATGGGTGCCTTCTGGACATGTTCTGTGATTCTATAATGTCACATGTACATTATCTTACTGGTTACAAAAATAATTTTACGGATAAAATTAAAAATATACTAATGTGTATGCTCTACTAATGTGTATTTGTAATTGTGCTTTCTGATGTCTTTTGAAAGGAATATCTAGTTTTAATATAGAATGGTAGGTTTTAGGTTTGGGGTTTTTTTTAAATGATTCGCCTAACTTAGATGAAATAGCCAATTATGATACGAAATGCTTCACAGAAGTAGGTGGGACATTTTGTGAAGACAGAAGACAGATACTGCATGGTAAATGAATATCTGAAATCAGTCTACTAGTTAATTTTTTATATAAATATCTCTGGATAAGAATGTAAGTAATGAAATGAAGATCAAATTGATAAGAAATAAAAATACAATTATATTCATCTTTTTAGAGGGATCACATCTTGAAAACTTTTCTCTGTGCACAAACCTCATTATTTATTTCTCCATAGAAGATAATTTATTCTCTCATTCAATTTTTATTAAGTCTAGATACCTTTTTTCAAGTGAACAATGAAATAGTTTTTTTCTAGGTTATGTCCCTATAAGTAAACATGAGTATGGTGAATACTCATTCCATCTAAAGTATGCTGACTTACTCAACTCTTTAGCATTTTACTGATTGTCACATAGAATCTGTCCTTAGACATATTGTCTACTGAAAGCAACATGGGTGTGTGACACATGCTATATCCATCCTTTACAAAAATTTAAATACATGACAGTAATTTTTGATGGACTGAAAAGTTCCATCAAAGAAATATCACCAGCATGCTTTTTTGACTAGTGATATTCATATATCCTAAGAAAGGCATACTGTGGGCTTAGTTGAACAGCATCTAAGAGTAATTCTGAGTGATCACCAACTGTGTCTTCACAACTCTAGTTATAGGTGGGAACACCATGTAGGAGTAGAGATTCGTATTTTAAAGGTGCCTAAGTCACGTCACTATGTAAAGACCTTAGATCTCTCTAGCTCTGAATATTCCACCAAAAATGGATACATCTGGGGCATTATGTCACTTATTTTAGGCCAGTATGGACTGGCATTAGGGCATTTTTACTTTTTAATTCAGCATCTCATTGAAAGGTTGAGATAAGAATCAATATTGGGTGTGTATTGGCCCTATTTCTATCCTTTCAGTATCTGAAGGCCACTTTTCATGTATTTTTCTTCTTCTGGAGTTTAATTCTTATATCACCTTTCAACAATATGTCTGAAGTGAGATTAATTTCATGTACTCCTAGCAGGTAAACATTAAACTAGTTGTATAAACCTTACCAAGAAGAGGGACAAATAACTCCAAAGGAGCATTCATCCTAACCGAGGATGATATGCCAAAATAGATGACTACTCTTATTTCTGCATCTCTGATGCACGACTGTGACCTCAAGTTATACGCTGATGTTGTTTCAGTGATCCAGCCTCTGCATGCTTCAAACCTCCTGAGCTCCCTCATTACTTCCTTATGCTCTTTCAGATCTTTCCCAACCCATGTCACACTGGTTATATCCAGTTACATTTTTCCAAGAAAATTTGAAAGGAAGAAACATAAAGTTAGGAGAAGAAAACACCTTCTTAATGATTTCTACTTTTTGTTAAAGCAACTGAGAATTACATGCAACCTGTCAGCTTCCCCTCTTTTCATGTATCAGAGATTCAGTAGTATTTCAGGCAGGATTGAATTCTTCCTTTTCCCTCTTGCCAACAAGTCCTTAACTGCAGTGGAAGATTCTACATAAGATACATTTTGATTTGAGATAGGTTCCTCTTCCCATGCCATGTACTCGCACTAAGAAGGTTCAGATTCACCAGAGCGCACTTACTATACCTTGGAGAATGACTGGAGAATCATTTTTGGTTTTTTTTTACCCCCATTGGCAACCGACCAGTAGTTGATAATGCTGCACGGACTCTCAGTCAGTCTTCCATAAGATGTGAATGACCTTCTGTGAACAGGTCAGTCATTTTAGAATGTACTACAAGAGGATATGTCCCCACGTTGGCTGAAAGAGTTCACAATGTATCTATTTTTACAAAATATGTACATAATAAGCCTCACAATATGAACACAATAAGCCTATTTGTTATACTGGAAAAGGTTAATCCTATGTAAAGATTCTCCTACTGGAAGTAGGAATCTTCATCTTTCCACCATGAGTCAAAAAACAAGTTGCAGCCTTGATCTAGATAACAGCTGGTACAGCAATAGGAACTACAACTTCATCTCATGACAAACCACCTCTCCTTCTCATAATTTGGTAGGGGTGGTAATGATGAGGCATACAAACTTGAGTTGTCCTTGTTCCTTCAAATTCCTGGATGCAAAGCACTTCTTTTCATACTGGAGAAGTGCTGGCTGCTTGTTAAGAACCTGCTACTCCCATAGGAATGTAAGAGTTTCCAGATTAGACAGCTACATCTCTAGAATGTAAGAATCACATTGCAGCTTGACTCCTGCTGCTGTTTCTTGATTAAGGTAAGAGTGCATCAGTGTCTTTTTCATTGGAGACTAAGAAGCTGTAATGGACAATAGTCTACCTGTCTCCAAGATCCCTGCTGTCACCCTTGAAGAGAAAGTTGGGATTCGGCAATAGACTCCCAGTCTTCTCAAATTCATTTTTTACTTCAGAAGAAAAGTTGGAAGCATTGCTGGGACATACGTAACTCGTTGTTTACTCTTGACATTATAGTCCTACATATTGTTAATGGTAGCAAACTGTGCATTGCATGTCAGGATATTTCTTCACCTGCCTACCTTTGTTCCCTCTCTCATCCATTATCTTTGTTTCTCCTCTTTTCACCCTTGGATAGCTGATCTCCACAAAGAAAGAAACCCATATATCTCATTATTTCACATTTTTCTCCTCACAGATGGTAACCCCACCTGCAGATCTGCCCTTTTCATGCCATTACTAACTTCATGCCCTGTTTAAACTGTTATGTTTGCAACCAGGTCACCTGCTGAGGGAATGGCTACTTCTGACAAGACCCAATCTCCTATTGAGCAAATGAGCTACAGACACAGAGGCCCAATTATTATTAAGTGTTAGCATAATTGTAATTATAAGTAGAGCGTTTCATTATAATACAGCTGTTGAGGCTTTAATGCATCCCTGTAATGTGCTTTATTAATAAGCTGTATAGAACTGCTGACTTTACAATTTTCTGGATTGCGTTTATGATAACAAAAGAAGTTATGAAAATGAATTCACTACGGGAACCCTACTGTGTTAGTTACTATGATTCACAAGTTTATTATGGTAATAAAGCAACATGAGACAATAATGTTGGGAACTGAAATACACTAATGATGCTTCATATTGTTCCAAAAACATTATGCAGAAGTGGTAAAAAGTGTTATGACTTGCAGATAGTCAAATGTGGCAGATGTCACACTACTGAACAAAAGCAAGAGGGACAATACTGTTAGTATTGTACTGCACCTTTTACTTCTTCCTCCCAAGTCTTCCTAAGTGAAGAGAATGTTTAAGTTGGTTGGTTGGTTGGTTGGTTGGCAGAACAATATTATTTTTGCTAATTCTTACGAATTTCTACATTAATATTTGAGTGAGGAACAGTGTGTTATTATCTTCAGTAGATGTTTTCTATGTAAATTTGTTTACTTGTAGTAAGCAGGTCTCTGGAGCAAAAGTTTTTGAAGCAAATGTTCCTACTACTCTTAACTATTTTCAAGCTAAATCGGCCAGTTAAAATTGCTCAGGATAAACATAACCCCAGTGACTTTGAGAAAATAACAAGAAGACAGATCAGAAAAAAGGGAGATTTTTGACACCCCTCCCAGTTTTTAAATAATGTCAGAGTGCACTGTCTCAGATAAACCTGTTCATGTGACATTATCACACGCCCTGTTTAAGTCACTCTAAACAGGGTTCCCCCAATACTTAGTCCAATTGAGTTAGAATTACTAAAAAATGGGCAGAAGTCTTTAGACATTAATTTTGATTAATCTGAGTATAATTGCATTGCAAAGAAGAGAGTGCTGAGGAAATCACAGTACCCTAATTGCCCATGCTGCTTAATAGTTAACTGCATCTGTGACTCTTGCTTTTGGACTTTTCAAATAATTTACTCAAAGATAAATCTTCTCTAAAGGGCATTGTTCTTAAGGACTATAGACACAAATCAGTATGTGATATTTAGCATGAGGACCACATTTTGGGGTCTGGTTCTCTTTTGTTTAGCAGTGTAGAACTATGCACGTATATCCACATGTCTTTATATAGCTATATAATCTTCATATAAAAAAATACAGTTTTAAATTAAGAGATTACATATGTTAATTTTAGTGCTATAGACCTGTGCAAAGTGTGCAGAGGAGTAGTAGTAAATTACTACAGCAGCAAAGCTGTATTGTGACTCTCATATAGTACGTCACATTAGTGAAGACCGGAAAGTACAATATGCATTAAATGTACTGCATCATGATAAGAATGATCACAATCATGTAAAAATTCTCATTTAAAATGAGATTAAACTAATGAATGGCAAAATTATAAAAATATAATATTTATCTCAGAACACAAGAACAGTGAAGACATTTAATTAAATTAAAGATAGCACATTAAAAATGATGAAAATAAATAATTTCTTTTACACTGTATGGAACTCATTGCTATAGGAAATTTGCAAAACCAAGATAAAATGGAATATTTACCTGCAGATAGTGGTAGACATAGAATGTGGTGTCCCTAAAAGCCACTTAAAATACAAGAAGAAACCTAGTCTGCTTATCTTAGGGGACTGCTTAACACAGTAAATACTTCAATTCATTAGACATCTACTTGAGCATCTAGCATTCATTATTCTGAAAATGCCTTATGTACTTAATTTTCTTCACCAACACATGCTTGAGATATGTTTTCTGCTGAGACAGACAATTTTTGTCCAATTGAAAAATTGAATTTCAAACTATAAACCGAAACAAAACCAAAGGGTTCTGAGAGCAAATTTGAAACTATCAGTCTTTTTTGTACTCAGCTGTATGTACTACTAATCAGGTTCCCTTCTCTGATTGTGCTGAGCTTCATAATAGCCTGAAGTTAACTAGAGAGGAGAGCAATACTCAATGTAATTGCGGATGTAACCCGCCTTTGTTATTATGGAAATGGCTAAATCCCCTCACAACAACCTGTTTGAGTGAATGCTCAAACTAGTAGGCTAGGCAAAGCGCTTTTTTCCACTCCTTTAGTGAAGAGGGTTAGATGGAATGAGTTGCAAGAAGCTTGAGAGTAATTTCCTATGATTTCCCTCTGGTAGAAAGAGCTAGATACTTGATCTAATAAAGTGAGTTTCTTTTTGAAAGAAATTTGCAGTTTCCTTATATGTTCAATGAAAAAAGGCAGGCACCTTATTTGGATGGACTATGTCTTTCTGCTTGTCTTTTAAAAAGGCCTTATTTTGACTCAACAGAGAACTTTTATGTTAGAGACACTGACTTACCTCCATGGGGCCAAATACCTAAAATGTAGAGGACATCATCGTTAAAGTATGTGCCTAAACTAGGATGCAATGGAAGAATATTCTGTCTTGAATTAATTATCACTGAATGTTTTTAGATGCAATGGGCCATGCCTCACAATATATATCAGTTGAAAACATTGGTGTGACTCAAGGTACCCCACCATTTGTAACACATTTCACTTTTCAGTGACTATTGAACAGTATGCAGCACCAAAAAAAAAGATTAAATGAGAATTGCAAAAGAATACTGGACTCATGAAAAATTTCACTGGACTTAAAAGTGGAAATGTGGAACATTTAAACCCCACTTGCAATATGTAATAAGTGGGTGACAGCAGAAAAAATGACATCTAGAGTCAGTCTTATTTCTAAAGCAGCTATTTCAGAAGCATTACCTGATTTTAATACTGCTTAGTTAATTCAAGCAGAGGAGGCTAAGTATATAACTATTATAGAAATGAAAAGTACAGCACTTCATGTAAAATAGATGGAAAGATGCTTATAATAGAGTTTGTTAAAGTAAAAGCAGACAGGAATTTGAAATGCATCTATGGATGAGATCTCATCTTACAATTTGGTGGAGTAACTGGAATCCCCTATTATGAAATAGAAATAAAAATAAATAATTAATGAAAACCCCACTAAAAAAAATATTAGAAATCCTGGATGAAAACAAGCTGGAGATAAACAAAATAAACAGAATTTGTTAAGCAAAGGAAACTACCCAAACAAGACTGAATGTGTTGGAGAATGCATAGGATTCTTGAACTGTTGGAGAATACAACTGTTGGAGTACACAAAATTATACTGAAACAGAAAGAGGTGGGAAAATCAAAGCTGGAGTACAACCAAAACTCTGGAGGACAGAGGACCAAGACAACACTTAACACTTGAGAATAGACAGAGGAACTGATCATGACTACAAGGGATTATAGAAACAGAAGGTACATTGTTGACAAAGTGGATAAAATACTACCATTTCAGAAGAATTCTTCAGAAGATGTTACAACAATAAAGTAATAGCTGAAAAGCACATGGGAACTGTACTAATTTAAATTGATACAAAGGACACCGTGGTGCCAGAAAGAATGTCTTTAGTACTGTGATGAGATGTATAGGTAACAAAGAGGAGGAGATAATTATTCACGTGTTAAGGTGACTATTTTACCCACAAACTTAAATATGTTAGATAAACATATATGGAAATATATAGAAGAAGTTGCAATTTTTAATTTCTACAAGCAACTATGCTACAAATAATTAAGTTAAATATAGTCACTCACTTGACTTCAATATTTTGGACTAGATGATGTTAAAGGTCCCTTCCAATCTAGACATTTCTATAAGAAAACCAAAACCAAAACAAAATCCCACTGCATATAGAGACAGCACAGATTAAGATTCTGGGAGTTTGCCACACACTGAAGCAGAGTTTAAAGGGGAAGTTTTGTTTTAATCCAGATATCAGGGATTGAAGAGAAGTATAATTACTTCATACACATTATATTACTGAACCATCGGAAAAGTACAAAATCATGGAAAAATGAAGAAAACAAAGTATTTGCACTTACAGGTAGACTCAAAGAAGCAAATACGTAGAAAATGAACTTTTTCATTTAGCTACAAAGAGAAACACTTTGGCGAGATGGCTGATACCAAGTATTTTTTGACTTGATTCAGAATCCAGGTCCTGGCATAGGACCTTACAAAACTAGAGCTCATGCTTATGCACAATGTATAGCTTCCTGGAAAGTACCATTTCCTCTGAGATCTGTATGATATTCAACACTTGTTGCATATCACTGGGAAACACAACAGATTTATTTTTTTTTATATAGAGACAGGTAATTTCTGCATAGATGATTTCATCCGAGAAGTGACAGTAAAAGAGTTTGGCTGGAGACTCCAGGCAGTCCTGGAGAAAGCCAGAGCTTCTGGGCTACAGCTAAACAAAAAACAAAACAAAACAAAAGCTCTTTTTGTTAAAAAGATACATGGGAAGTAATGAAGGTGTAAGAGAAGATGACAGTAAAACTGCTTTGATCCCCTATGTGTGCCTACCATAGCAGAGAAGAAAGGATACTTCATGGCAAAAGTAAATGCTGGAATTCTATGGCTATATCAGTAACCCCAGAGTACTACTGGACAAAATCATCCAATGAAGCCGAGATACAAATTTTAACAGAGAATTAAAAAAATATATCTTATTTATGTTTTTTAAATGTTTTCATAGTACTGTATAGAATGACATAATTTTTCAAAAATCTTAGTGACCCTTAACCATTTAGAAGTGTTGTGATAAGCAGACAACTAAGGATACATGTCTGCTGTAATACAGAAAATATATCTTTGCAGCCTCTGTGGAGTTAGGCTAGCTGCCTGGGAGTTTTTTTACAATACACCTGACTTTCTGCTCTGACTGCATTGCAGTCATACTTTAACTTATTCATAGTAAGACATGAATGCTAAAAAACAATGTTTCATCATAGGTGGTTCTAAATGTCATGGATTATTTAAACAACTATGTTCTATTGTGCTCAAATAAAGGAAATAAATCGGTTCTCAGTGTTAGGTATGAAAAGCTTCACTTTAATTCTAGAGGGAGATTGGTAGCTAAAACAGACTATAAGCTGCTTACTGCCAATTTCTGGAATTCATTGCTGAATTTCAAATTGTGTTGGCAAACTTCTTCCACTATGAACATATAGATTTATACTCTAAATGTACAGATTGGAAGGATTCTGGACTTCCAGATCCAACTTCTAGGACAGTATTTTACTATGTTTGAAAAAAATGACAACCAAACTCTTGTGAAACATCTAGAACACACCATGCATAGTGCTTTCGTTATTTTTCATTATTTTTGGTCACAGGCACATAAAAATCTGCTCAGGTTCCACTTCAAATATTAATTTTTAGTCTTTATTTTAACTCAGTTTTCAGGTAAATAGTTACGTATTTTTCATTGTTTTCTGATTATCTTTATATGTCTTACTGTCTGAAAAAATGGAACACATTCATTAGGAGCAGGTCAAGGTATTACCTTAAGAAGAAATCATCACCTACATAAATAAAGCCCAAATAAAATCTAGAATTTTCTGAAAAAAAGTAAGTTTTTCTGATGTATTTCATGTTGCACTAAAGTCTATGATGTCCTGCTGCTCAAGATCTTGTAAGACTAGTATGTATGGTTTGCAATGTAATACATTAGTCCTATAGAGCGCTAGTGGGACCTCAGCTGGAACATCAAGTGGAACTTATTTCACCTAACTTTATATAGCCTCAATGTACCATCAACAACTGAGATGAACAGTGCTGAAAATTTCATTTCACCCAAAGGTAAGAAATCTAAAATACATCAGATAGAGATCACTCTGAAATACCTGTTTCAAGTTTTTTTCTGACTCCAGGAAATTAAGTAAATCTTCTGCAATAGCTGACCTAAGTAAAGTTTCAGTAGAGGGAGAGTTTTTCAAGAAAGACGGGACTCAACTGGAGACAATCCAGAATGATTCCAGCTCTAGAAAACATCATCCAGCAGGAAAAAACAAATCTGGAGAACTTCCAATCATTTGTCCGTTTTGACAATCAAATCCCAGACAAGTTTAGAAATAATGGAGCTACTATGTAACAGCAGTTTGGGATGTTCTGTGATTATTTTTTTTAAAGGAAGATCCTCAGATACTCTCAATAACATCAGCACTTGAGAATTTGACTTCACATTGCTAGCTAATTTTAGGTCACAAATGAACTAGATGTTTTGTAAAAGAAAATTTTGTTTAAAATTTCAGCATTGTGGATTACTAGTTAATATTGTATGCCTAAAAATTTGTGTTATGAGAGAAAGTAACTGGTCTAATATATATAACCTGGACCATATGTTCTGTTCTCTAGAGCCTCTTGTTGAGTACTGACAACCAAAGCTCATCTTCTAAGTGAAGCAGCCTTAGCTTTTAGTGATTTCTGAACAATATAATTCACTATTTCAAAGGCTAATATATATAATTAGTAAGTTTACAAATATTTATTTTCAAAGGTATTTGGAGTCTAAACAGTCTTGAATTTTAAAAGCTCATGACCCTATTTTATATTTTCATGTGAAACAAGGAAATCCAGGATATATGAGAATGCTTAGCAAAGTCTCTGTAGGTCAGTGTTTCAGAAAGATTAATAAAAGTAAGAAGTGAGTTGTACACAGGCTGTGAGTTATAAACTGTCTTCTGACTGGCAAAAATGAAGAAATACTGAGACTTGTCTGAGTTTTTCATTATAGCCAAAGGTGCAATGGTAAGCAAAAGTTCTATTACCTTGGAAATTCCTGGACAAATTTGATGGAACCAAATTGCCTAGGAAAATGCAATAAATTTAAAAAGCCTTCCCATGTCCTGTGTGTTCCTTGAAGACAGTTTTAAATCCCTGATCCCTGTTTTATGTATCAGACCTTTGACTTAAGTCACGTGTGTCACTTATGATATCCTACCGTATGTCAAGCTTATCTTAGAACTTTAATGTGAATAATCAATTCCAGCATTCACTTGACTAGAGAAAGCATGTTATAGCGACAACCTTGCATTTATTACTGTCTGTAAAATACAAAAAAATAAAAAAGTAATTATTTGATTTTTTAAAAGAAAATATATTACATCATTACTGATTGTTTTATAAATCAAATTTTATGTTTAATTGCAGAGGAAAGTTGAAAATCAGTGAAAAGTGAAAGAGAATTCGGTTTGGATTTTTAAATGCCATGACATGATTATTATAGTTCTAAGAACTACCTATATATTTCAAACAACAGCCCTTACGGAAAATGTCTTTCTGCTTAGACATAGAATCATAGAGTAGTCTAGGTTGGAAGGTACCTTTAAGATCATTGAGTCTAACCATCAACCTAACCCTGCTAAAACCACCACTAAACCATGTCCCTAATCACCATGTCTACCTGTATGTTAAACACCTCCAGGGATGGTGATTCAATCACTTCCCTGGGCAGCCAGTTCCAATGTTTGATAACCCTTTCAGTGAAGAAATTTTTCCTAATATCCAATCTAACTTCCCTTGGCACAACTTGAGGCCATTTCCTCTTGTCCTGATTCCTGTTGCTTGGGAGAAGAGACCAACCCCCGCCTCCCCCACCTCTCTTCAACCTCCTTTAAGGTAGTTGTTGAGAGTGATAAGGTCTCCCCTCAGTTCCCTTTTCTCCAGGCTAAAGAACCCCAGATCCCCTAGCTGCTCCTCAAAGACTTATTCTCCAGCTTTGTTGCCCTTCTCTGGACGTGCTCCGGCACCTCAATGTCTTTCTTGTAGTGAGGGGCCCAAAACTGAACAAAGCACTCAAGGTGTGGCCTCATCAGTGCCGAGTACAGCAGGACAATCATGCATAAAAAGTCGAAATAGAACATATTAATAAATGAAAATGCTTTATCATAACGCAAATAACATAATTAAATAAAAATTTACTTTTCTGTTGCCATAGATTGCCTTTTTTTAAAAATAAAACTTGCATTTTATACGCACTTTTTCTGTAGTAGGTGATTACACATGGAGTAGAAATATATATGTAATATATATGTAATTTCTGATATCCAAAATAAGTAACTATTATCATATTTTGGAGAGCAGGTTCTTTATATAAACTTAACAATTCAGAAAGAAAACTATTTGACTCTCATTGGTATTTATACCCAGTTTAAAATTGCACACAATGACAATGGTTAAGATGAAATTGCTGCCAAATTATGAGCATTCTTTGCATGTTACAGATTAAAACACAAGAGGTAATGTGTCTGAGTACAGCAGCACTGGATATGGGGTAAACCCCAGTGCAAGATACCATTTCATTCACTGCTGTTCCACATTTCACTCTCAGTGTGCTGTAGCATTTGAAGTCCTATGATTCTGCTCTCAAATAGTGCTGCAAAGATTATGGTTTTGCTAATTTGCTCAGCTATTTGGGTATCACACTGACCTATGAAAAAAAAGAAGAGGCACTATTGTTTTCTTTCTGTTTTTGACCAGTTTGAACAAATCCCCAAGCCTCTTCTGCTTATGCAAATAAAATACTAAAGAAGTGCTATGAAGTGATCTTGGGATTCGGGTGATTTGAAGCATATGGAAAACTCTGATGTAGTCAGATTTCTGAGAATCACGTTAATTGGCTTTGTTTTGTTATGCAAACCTATTTTGGAGCACCAACCAGGTTCCGGAAGTACCTTTTAAGCCTTATGGGCACATGATTTTATTCATCACCTCAGTCAATGGTATAGAAATTTCATAGCGAGAAGAAGCCAAGTCAATAATTACTGTAGTTCTTTGAGTCTCAAATTAATTGATGTAATCAAAATCATAAATAGATGGATTCAATTTTTTTTTTTAGTCACTCTCATCTAAGCAAATATGCTTTAAAAAGCACAGTGATATAGTAGCTAGAACCCCTGATCCTCAAGATAGCTTGTTCAAGACTGGACCTTCAATTAACTATGGCCTGTATGATAAGTATATTCACTGGGTTTAATTTATGATTTGTTTTCAATTGTCCGAGTAGGTGTGAGGAGACAAAAAACAGCTGTCTCATTATTTTTGCTCTCCTCCTGTCAAAAGACTTATTCTTAGACTGTCTCTGTTAACTATCAGTCCTAGTTTCAGCTGGAACAGAGTTAATTTTCTTTCTAGTGGTTGCTGTGTTTCATATTTGGTTTGAAAATGATGTCAGTAATACATATTGTTTCAGTTGTTGCCAGGTGTTGTTTATAATTTTCAAAGACATTTTTCAGCTTCCCATAGAGGGATGCAATGGCCAATGGAATATTCTGTTTCATGCATATCATGTTCAGTATATAAATGGGGTTTAGTCGGGTGGTGGGTGATCGTGATCACTGCTTGGGAAGGTACCAATTCACCAAGTCATGAGAGTGCCTTGTGTCATGATTACTATTGCTATTATTACTATTGACATTACTGTTATTACTAGTTTTATTTTCCTTGTCTGTTGTTGTTCTATTAAGCTATCTTTATTTCAGCCCATGAGGGTTTTTTTTCCCTTTCCCTTTTCTCTCTTTTTCTCCTTCTTCTCCTTGTCTTCCTGGAGGAAAGGAGAGAACTGCATGAGCGGCTGCATGTCCTAGCTGCCAGCTGGGCTTAAGCCCCAGCACTGTCTCAAAGAATTTGTGATACTCTAGGACTCAGTTGAAGAATGCTCACGGCACTTGCTTTTAAAATGTGGATGTATAAAGGAAATAAAACACATATTGCTTTTTAGTGTATCACCTTCTCTTTGCCTTCATGTCTTCTAAAGCAGTCCTTTATTATGTCTAATTTAGAATGTAATAGACCTATCTTTTGAAATGTATTTGCATATAAAGGTAATATGGATACATAACTTTTTTTCAAGAGTCAAAGAGAATCAGATCATTAATCAAAAATAACTCACATGTAATTTTATTTATACAATTAAATATTCATTAGATTGTTAACAGTTTATTGCTATTACTTGGCAAAAATAGATTCAAATGGAGGTCACCAAGAGGTCACTGTCTTCAAAACCTATAATAGACCTTTCAGACATCGATTCTGATAGGAGCACTTAAAACTGAGCTTCAGTTTATTATTGTGATAAGATAATTTAAAGTTTTAGAGAACTAACCAGTGGAAAAGACCATACTAACCTCTTGGCATTTTTAAAGACTGTAAGCTAAAAATATTCTACATCAGAGTACTGATGAATTCTCCCCTGTGTCCCATTTTTGTTTCATTTCAGCATAAAATTTGTAAAAGTGTTGAATATCTGGCTGTGAGACAAAATCTTCTACAACCTTCTGCTATTCACTTTGTATCTTTTTATCTGCCTGCAAAAAACCTCTCTCTTGATTTTATCCTGCTTTAAGTTCTATATTTCAATTGTGATGTCATTAGGAAGGAGGATCTGGGGAACTACAGGCCTGTCAGTCTGACCTTGGTACCAGGAAAGATCATGGAGAAGATCATCTTGAGTTAGCTCTCATGACAAGTACAGGGCAACCAAAGGGTCAGAGGCAGCAACCATGGGTTTATAAAAGGGAAGTCTTGCTTAACCAACCTGATCTCTTTCTCTGACCATGTGACCCACCTTCTGGATAGGGGGAAGACTGTAGACGTTGCCTACCTGGACTTTGGCAAGGTCTTTGACACTATCCCCAGCAGCATTCTCCTGGAGAAGCTGGCGAATCATGGCATAGGCAAGTGTACTTTTCACTGGATAAAAAACTGGCTGGATGGCCATGCCCAGAAAGTTGTGGTTAATGGGGTAAAATCTTGTTGGAGCCTGGTCACCAGTGGTATCACTGAGGGCTCAGCGTTAAGGCCAGCCTTGTTTAATATCTTTATTGATGATCTGGATGAGGGGATTGAGTGCACCCTCAG
>VXBJ01005257.1:509696-549387 GCA_013400055.1 Nycticryphes semicollaris
AACACCAAACTAGGTGGAAGTGTTGATCTGCTTGAAGGTAGGAAGGCATCTACAGAGGGACCTGGACAGGCTGGGTCAATGGGCCAAGGCCAACTGTATGAGGTTCAATAAGGTCAAGTGCTGGGTCCTGTATTTCAGTCACAACAACCTCAAGTAATGCTATAGGCTTGGGGAGGACAGGCTAGGAAGCTGCCCAGCAGAAAAGGAGCTGGGGGTGCTGGTGGACAGCCAGCTTAACATGAGCCAGCAGTGAGCCCAGGTGGCCAAGAATGCCAAGAGCATCCTGTCTTGTATCAGGAATAGTGTGGCCAGCAGGAGTAGGGAAGTAATCGTGCCCCTGTATTCAGCACTGGTGAGGTCTCAGCTTGAGTACTGTGTTCAGTTCTGGGCCTCTCACTACAAGGTCATTGAAGTGCTGGACCGTGTCCAGAGGAGAGCTACCAAGGTTGTGAGGGGTCTAGAGACAAGTCTTATGAGGAGAGGATGAGGGAACTGGGCATATTTAGTTTGGAGAAGAGCAGGCTGAGGGGAGACCTCATTGTCCTCTATAACTATGTGAAAGGAAGTTGTAGAGAAGTGAGTGTTGGTCTCTTCTCCCGAATGAATGACAGGAACAGAGGAAATGATTTGAGGAAGGTTCAGATTAGATATTAGGAAGAAGTACTTTACTGAAAGAGTGGTCGGGCACTTTTTTGGTAAAGCTGAACTAACACAACTGCAAAAGCTATCCTAACCTCATGGGAAGAATTCAAAATCAGAGCATTGTGAATTTGTGAGTGACTGCTCTATTGGCCTATAATATATTCACTAACATTAACCAGACCAAGTGTCATACAAAGAAGGCACAAGCTTTTCTGACTTCTACCTGCTTTTTTTACCCTTTAACCACCTCTGAGACTTAGAGCTCACTTTGGAGGATAGTGCTTGACTGTTGGAAGTATCCTCCTCATGAATCAGAAGCTATTCAAGACCTGGGTGTTGAATATTCTGAGATCATCTCAAGCTGCCTCAATTGGTCTCAAGAGGGCTGTTAGTGTTAGAGATATCAGTGTCATAATGCCAGACTTGATCTAGGAAGGCACAGTGAGGTCAGAACATGAGAGCAATGGCATGAGTCATTACTGAAATGATGCCTACATGACTGCTATAGCTTTAATGTCCCATTTTTTGCTGGTGTACAGTGATTATCAACAGTGCAAAATCCCACTTACATAAAAAATAACTATGTAATAAGCAGTGCAGCTGCTGTTTTTTAAAGAAGTGGTGTTTAGCGGTACTAAATTAGATTATGAGAATGTTCTTGCAACACACTTGGGAACATAGCAGAGATAAAATTGTAAGGGTGGGAAAAGATGTTACGTAGACTTACTGAGGACTGAGATATGACGTCTTAACTTCTATAATCTATGCTATGTAGGTGATTTTGTCATACATTTCTTGTGTCTGAATCTTTCAGTAATATGCATTTTCTCTTTCACTCTCCAGCAGTAGAAATATTTATGAATATTATGCTATATACGCACTTATATCTAGAAAAACATTCACAGTTCTGTATATCTTCGTGAGAGAAAACAAAAGATGTTATCTACATGTTGCATTTTGAGGACGCGTGTGATTGTCCTCAGCTCCTGGGAAAGCTGATTCTTCAACCTTTCAGCCTTAAAAAGAGGTACTAATTTTCCAACCAATTAGCCAAAGTAATTGAAGCTCCTTAAGATCCACCAGATTTCTCATTCTAATTCAGTCACTAACTTTGTGTATCAGTTACCTTATAATTTTTAATAGATATCTTACTGTTGTCTTAAATTCCAAAGTAGTGGATATGACATGAAGACAAAGGATTAAGAAATGAAATGAAAATGAGTTTCTTTCCCAGTTTTGCTGCAGGGCATTGGTCCATTGACTATGCAAATTAACCTCATGCTGGTTTACTCCTGGGTTTTCTCTGTTCTGAGAGAGTCAACTAGTTGTCTTTGGAGTAAAAGTTTGGCATGGCTGAATTTATAGCTTTCAACAGCAACAGCTCCTCATAGACATCAGCTGTGTCTAGACAGATATCAGATATGCTGGATATGTACTGTGTTCTTCTTGGCCTGGGCAAACCTCTACAACTATTCCAGGAGGCCCCAGAAATTCTGTAGACATTTCCACTAGCTCTTCAAATTTCATCTTGAAAACAAGATGCTTTAGCCTATCTTTGTGCTTCCAGGTACAGTAAAAAGAGCAAATTAAATGTTAGTATTGTTAATTTTGTATTGCTGTAGCTAAGATGTGATGTGATGGATTGGAAATAATAGTGAAATGCATACTATTGAAACCAAGACGACAGTTGAACAAGTGGTTTTGCTGTGTAAGCAGCCTTTTAAACATGGTATACTCTAGTAGGCACTTTAAATACTGGATTGAAAAACATTATTATAAATTTGCAGCACTTGAAAGATGAACCCTGATCCATATAAAATAAAGACATGAATAGGTATGAATAACACCTTGGCAATTCGAGACAATTGGAAGATGACAAACATTATCTGCATTTCGTGGGGGTTTTCTTATTTCCTATTTCTACAACAAACTTATTTGTAAGTCAAAATAGCTGGAGACATAAATTTAATCCTGAAGAATTTTTTCAAGAACATTTAATCTCTATTAATGTGACCTCATGCTGTTATCATGGCCAGTGAGACCTATGATGACACGCTGAGCAAATGCTATTTGTAAAACTTACAACTACCTGGGGGCAGCATTAATTATAGCAAGAAGTTTAATTCTGGAAAAGATAACAAACAACTGGTGAAGCTTGAATGAAAGCCACATGGCTACTGTTCAATTCACATTGAAAAAACAGAATTTGTCTTCCTGAACCTGGCTATTAATTGTGTGCATTTAAAAGATATGACTCTCTCTCTATTTCTAAAATACTAAACAATGTCCCGAATAATTTATAAAGTCTATGAATAGAAGGAATCTCTACCCTTGTTATCCCCAGCTTGAGAGATGAGATATAGCCTTTGTAAGGTATCTAACTACAATCCAGATTCAACTGTACTGCAACTGTATTGTAGTTGTACTTCAATAATGCACTAATCAACTGCTTGACTGATTTAGAATGAACAAAAGAGTGAAAGATAGGAGGTGAGACTAATTTTTTTTATATTTGCATATAGTTTGTGTGTATATGTTGAAAGACTAGGGCAGGACACATAACTTGAAAGGATCCAAAAAAATTTGGGGATGCTCTCTCTCTGAAGCTGTGCAGAGTTTTTATTAGGAGTTAAGTCTTCAGTTATCGGAGAGCTCAATCAATATAAATAGTTATAATTATACAAAATAACTGTTCACCAAAGAGCAAGGATATTTTGAAATATAGACCACTGCATGTTATCTTCGACACATTTTTGTAAACTGCTATGATTCTTATGGCTATATTGATATGAGAATCTATGCAGACTTGCCAACACATGATGCTCATTAAGGGCAATATTTTGGACTGAATGAATAGTATTCAAGTGAGGGGGTCAAATACTAGGTGCAATATAAACATAATTTTTCAGGTGAAATGAAACATTCTATTTATTGCTGGCTCAGGTATTTGTCTGTATCTGACCTGCAGCATGTCATTTCATTACAGACCTCATCTAGGTTTGAAATTACCCTCCATGTAATTTTGAGCTGTGGAATACCAAAATCTGTTTAAAAGAACAGCCAAGCTTATGTTGTCTTTTAGTTGATTTAGAATTGGAGAGCTTCAAATAAAATAATTTAATGTATACTATACCATGACTTAGCATTTAATAAATGTTATACAAATATAACTTTGTGATTTAGGAAAGAAATCATGAAGAGTAGAAAGAATTCTATGCAAGATACACTGCTTCTATATAAATTTTTTTTTTAAATGAGTGGCCTAATTGCAACCTTACATCAGTTTTAAATTGCTTAAAATGTAATGACCTCAATGAAGTTATTTTTATTTACACAAGTATAACTGAGATTTGAGTAAAACCCAGATGTGCACATGTGATTGCTGCTGCACTTGGCAGTCGGTTTTTATTATTTCTTGACCAAGTTAAAGGAATGAAGCCACCTGATTTTTGAGAGTGTGAGATAGATCTTTTCTGTTAATGCTTCTTCCAGCAGCTGCAGCAGTACAGTATGGCCTGCCCTAATTGAGCAGATAAGAATTTTTGTGAAATCTTGCAATTTCTTTATGTCATAATTGTTAGTTCTGGAAGAAAGTCTTTTTTCAGTTCTGGGGCTGTGCTATAGTCAAGATCAAAGATCAAGGATTTAGAGTTTAATTATCTTGTACTGCCTTATACAAAGATCATAAAAATATGAGGATTTCAGATGAATAATAGATCATTATTATTTTGTACTACTCTGAGAATTTGTTTACTGCCAGGAGCATACCATTTCAATCAGAGACACATTTCTGTGAAAATGCCTTTCTATTAGTTCGGTAAGAATTTCAGAAATTTTGAAACAAATCTGAAAATGGCATAAAAATATCACCCAATTTTCCATCTCAATAGCCATGGATAGCCTCATCTAACTCCATGAGGAGTGAAGTATCTGGAAGCTATCAGCTGCTGATGAAAAGACACTACACAAAATCTTTTTTAGATGGTGATTATAAACATTATTCAAACTGCTGGGTTTTGATGGGTTAAAGTCCAGTTGTGTGAAAAGAGGCATTAGTGCTTCTAAACAAAGGTTTTGATAAATGTGGAAAGAGAATTTTTCAAATATTTCAAAATTATTTTGCTTCTAATTGTGAAAAACCTCATATAATTCTGATTTTGAAATAGATAGCTGGGATGTGCAGTCTCACCAATAGATGGTGAATCCAAACTTCTCTTCCAGGCATAATTTCTTCAAAGATAACCTGTTTTCAGACCACCTGTTTCCTTCTGGTGTTAAATGATTAGAGATATGGTTAGGCTGTATGTTCTAGGCTTTTGTAAAATATCATCATGATTTCTGGATACTGATACAGAATTATGAAACAACAAATATGCAGAACTCTTTGCTGGTCCTAAAAATTTAAAAAATGTATTTGTTTGCTGCGAGCCATGACTTCATTTCGTTATGTCCTCCATTTGTTTATTAGTCCTGCCATTGTACAGCAGTTGGTAAGGAATGATATCACTGTTCTCAAATGCCTTTCATGGAGTACCTGTTGTATAAATGCATTAAGCTTTATAGGGATAACTTAGCACATATCACACTTAAATGAGTATTCTAACATATTACCTCCTTTCTGTAGAGGTGTTACTGTGATTATTTCAAGTATGAGACGAAGAACAATTTGTCTTCCTGGTCGGAACGAAACTTTACTTCACAAATACCTATTTCCAACAGCACTGGACTTTTCTTCAATTAGACCAGACTGAATAGTCTCTGATAACCCTACTGAGAAATTACAGAAAGAGCAGATAGATATTCAGCTTGATTTTGAATCTCATCCTTTCTAGTTGTAAAGAAATCCAAACAGCATGCCATTTATCATATCCTAAATTAAACAGCTGGAGAGCTGCTATAATTTTTCAGTGGACTGTGTGTTGTCATTTGCAAGGTTATTCAGAAATCCTTTGGTAAATGAACCACATATGTATATGCTGCAACTCTGTTTCACTACAAAACTCACATTGTCCAAATGCTGTTTCCTAGTTGTTTTACCATTTATATATTTTACAAGTCATGCAAAACTATTATTCTGAAACAATTGATCATTACTACTCTGGCTTTCCTGCTGTGTGATGTTTTGTATCTATTTTAGGGTCAAATCCATCACAGTTTGTACTTATTTTTGCTTAATTTTATGAAGTACACTTCATGGCCATCTTACCATTTAACTCAGTCTGAGATTATACCTCTCTGTTAATTTTGTTAATTCAGCAATGTGGTCAGAAATTGTTTAATTTTCTTCTACATCTGTTTACAAACCCAGAAGCACTGTACACATATCAGTGGCTTTAAAGATGGACAATTATGCAGGATTTCCAACAAAATTAGAAGTTTCCTTGTGAATTCAGTGGAATGGAATGTGTCTATGCAACAAGTAATAAGTCAATATCAAATATAGGAAAACCACTATTATTTTTTTTTAACTTCCACCTCCCCCTTCCAATGATTTCTTTACAATGGAATGAGGAATTAAATGAACATAATTATCGGATATTTAAAATATCTGATGAATTGGTCTCAGGAAGGTAAGAGTTTGGGGTTTGTTGGGGCTTTTAAAATTTTTCTGAGTCCCAGTAAACATAATTTCTCCCCAGTTTTCTTATCTTTGCCTCTCAGCTCTGCGTTCAGTTTATTATTGAATTACAGTTCCAGCCTTATTGTTATATTTGTGCCTTTTCTTCTTTATATAATAACAAATGTGCAAAGTGCACACTGGGGCCTGAATAGTTATGTACATGAGTGTTGATAGTTTCTTTAATTGATTTTTAACATTTTAAAAACCACAGATATGATAGAAATATTGTAATTAATTATTGGAATTAATGTATCCTCATTCCTTTATGCTACTAATAAAAACCTTACTTTTCCAGCATTAATGTCTCATTGCATTTATCTGGAGATGAGTCAGGAGCAAAAGGGAAAACCTAAACTGTAGTTGAAAATAATGTTTGATACCACATTCCTACATAGTCCTCTTTTACTAATTGACCTTGAAGTCCTCTTCAAAGAAGATTAAAACCAATAACTGGTTGTAACCACTTAGAAGAAAATGAGATGAATAATAGTTCACATGGACATGGTACAAACAAGTTATCTTGAACTTTTCTTTAACATGTTGATATTCCTTGTGAGCAGGAAATGCAGAACTCTCAACAGATATGGTGTTACTCTTTTTCATTCAGTTTTCTCAGAAGCAAAGGAGGAAAGTAATGAGACTCCTGTCTCAAGTCAAGATCAAATATTTTATGTGTGTGAAGATTATTGGCCAAATGCTATCAGGGAAGAAATTTTAATGGTTCATTCTCAAAATCCAAGAATATACTAGGAGGTCTGTGATTGTTACACAGGTTCAAAAAATGAAAGAAAAGTCCATGGTAGAAAATCCTGTTGTGTGATATTGTATAGTGAGATACCATCTCTCACTCAGGAAGTTCCTATCCTACCAGTTGTTTGAATCTGGCAAGGTATTCTGGGGAAGTAGAATTGCATACTTGCCCTTAATTTTGTTATTTTTGCAAGAATCTGTTAATGGTATTCTTGGAAACTACAGGCTGGCCAGCCTTACCTCAGTGCCTGGGAAGGTGAGAAAGCAGATAATCCTGGAAACACAAACACATTAGGGGCAAGAAAATAATCAGGAGTTTTCAGCATGCATTCGCCAAAGGGAAGTAATTCTTGGCCAACTTAACTACTTTCTGTGATGAAATTACTAGCTTGGTATATGAAGGCACAGTAGCGGTTACTGTCTAATTTTAGCACACTAACACCTTTGACATTACCTTCCACAAGATCCTCATAGAGAAGCTTTTGAAGTATAGGCTGGATGAGCAGATTGTTATGTGGATTGCAAACTGGCTGAATGGATTGGCCCAGAGTGAAAACCAGTGGAACAAAGTCTAGTTGGAGGCCAGTACTAGTGGTGTACCCCAGGAGTCAATACTAGGTCTAGTTTTGTTTAACATCTCAATTAATGATCTGGATGATGGGGCAGAGTGTACTCTTAGCAAGTTTACTGATGACATCAAACTGGGAGGAGTGACGGATATGCCAGAGAGTCATGCTGTTATCCAGAGGAATCTCAACAGTCTGGAGAAGCTGGCTGATGGGAATTTCATAAAGTTCAACACATGCAAAGTTATACATAAGAGGAAAAGCAGCTGCATTCACCAATACATTGTGTGGGCCACACAGCTGAAAAGCAGCTTGGCAGAAAAGGACCTAAGGGTTCTGGTGGACACCAAGTTGAACACGAGCCAGCAGTGTGCCCTTGTCACAAAGAAGGGCAATGGTGTCCCGGGCTGCATTAGGCAAAGTATTTCCAGTAGCTTGAGGGAGGTGATCCTTCCTCTCTGCTGAACGTTGGTAAAGCCATGCCTAGAGTACTGTGCCCAGTTCTAGGGTCCCCAGTACAAGAGGGTCATGGACATACTGGAGAGAATCTTACAAAGGGCCACAAAGATGATCAAGGGAATAAATCAGTTCTTATGAGGCAAGGCTGAAAGAGATGGGACTGTTTAGCCTAGAAAAGAGGCAGCTGAGGGGAAATGTTATTGATATACATAAATACCTGAAGGGAATGTGCAAAGATGACTGAGCCAGGATCTTTTCAGTGACACCCAGTGACAGTACCAGAGGTAATGGGCACAAACTGGAACCCAGAATTTTCTCTCTAAATGTCAGGAAACCCTTTCTGACCATGAGGGTGACTGAGCACCAGCAGAGGTTGCCCAGTGAGGTTGAGAGTCTCCCCCGATGGAGATACTCAGGATCTGTTCAGTCATGGTCCTGGGCAGCCTGCTCCAGGTGTCATTAGCAGGGGGTTGGACAAAGTGACCTCCAGAAGTACCATCCTGCCTCAACCATTCTGTGTGTTAAGTGAATGCTAATGTAGATGTTCTTGTGATAAATTCTGCAGTGTATCTCCTGGGTTTGGTACAATGTAGTAATATTGTATTTTTTACTTCAGTGGTGGAACAGATCATAAATATATGTGTGTGTGTATGTATATGTCCTAACTCTGCAGATTTAATTCTGGGAAAATCTTGGTGATTTAGTCTGAAAAGAGTAGAATAATATTTTATAGAAAAAAATCCAATATATTGCAAAAAATACAAGGAGGTTATTGTGAATCACAAGCTGAACATACATGGAAAAAAAATAATGTTGTTGCAAAGAAACCACTCCTAATATCATATTGGGGTCTTTGAATAACATAAGATATATAAAATAACTGGCTAACATTCCCATCACTGGCAAGTTTACAACTTGGTATTTTGTCTCATTTAACTTACCATATGTCTAGAAAGTTACGCACCAGTTGGAGGCAATCCAGAAGAGCAGAAGAAAAAGGTCTGACAATTTTTTATGCTAAATAAAAATGAGCGGAAGAGAAAAGTAATTGTGGACTTCGTAAAAACTTTCGAGGATACAAACCAAGAAGTTTCAGAAATGTATTTAATTAAAACAAAAATCACTTGTATTATATGACAAGACAGCAGTATATTACAGCATTTAAAATTTTACTTTTATAAATATACAAAAAATTAGAGGTTAGCTGGAACTACTGGAAAGAAGGTTAAAGAGTCTGATGAGAAGAGAGTGAATACCTGAAAAATGAAGGCTTAGGGTCCATGGGATAAAGCATGTATTTTCAGTGCAGGTTAGACACAGCTGGAAACAGTTTTGCAGTCACATGTAGTTGTCAGCTGTATATGTGTCCTAGAAAAGTGTAGCTCTTTATGTCAGCATGAGGTAGTGTCAACAATAGCTGAAATCCAGATTCCATTGAAGTCATCCAAATCCAAACTCTCTTGAATTGTGTTTGACTTGCATAGAGTTGGATTTAATTACAGACATTTAATAAGAACCTAGAAAAAATTATATATAGCTCTGTTAGTGGAAGCCTTGAAAGAATATAAATATTTGAGATTTCAAGAATAGTTTGCAACAGGCAGGAGCAAAATCTATTTTATATATATATCAGTCCACATGTAATGTAAAAGATCCACACATTCAAACACAAATATTTGGTGTCAAATAATGTAATAACTATAACAAATATAATTAGTGTAATACAGTATAATATCATAAAAATAATATAATACAAGGCATATTATAATATAATAATATATTATGTTTGTAGAACTCAAATATTCATTTGTTTTTCAATCATCCAAACATTTGTGGAAAGATACAATAATAATCAAAGGAAACATGACCAGTCAAAACGATGAGTATTCACAGAATAAATCTTTTACATATATAATATAGTCTTTGTGGGGTTTTGGAATATTTAAAACTGGAAAGTATAACTTTATATTCTGTATTTTTTTCAGTAAACTCCTTGGGGAGATGCTTATATTTGCTTGTACTTGCTTCAGGTATACCATTAATAACTTCGGTTTATGTGCCCCCTTTGATCAGAGATTCAAGTCTTGTCAGGGATGACTCATATTGCTGATGAACTGGGGATAAACAGCTTGCTATTCAGTTTTCGTAGGAAGTATTGGAAATCCTGATCACCTTCCCTTGACACTCAAGATTCTGTAACAGTCAGTGTGAAAGTTGCACTTTTGCATAACTGTAATACTGAAGCCTAGAAAATTGTAGACTTTCCTTTATGTGATAGTGATACTAATGCACTTTTCTGGCTTGTTTATTATTTCCTTCTTTCTATTGTTCAGTCTTTCTCAGAAATCTGCTCCCAACTCATCTTTACTGTATTTCTTTGGTGACAAAGCCAAAAAAACCCACAGGTTTATTAATTTCATTTCATGCTGATCTAGTTGCTCAAGGATGGCTATTTATGCTGGAAGTGTCTTTAAGCTACCAGTGTCTCTCTCAGATCCTTCTCTTTAAGGTGGAATCTTTCAACTTCAGCATGGTAGCATTTCAGTTATGAAGTCTATATATTCTGATAATTTCTTTCTTATTATTTGGGAATTACATCTCTCATTCTTATAGTTTTCTCTATTTTGGGCAATAATGCTGACCATAAAAAATCTTGTAATTATAGGTGTAGTACAGGAGCAACATTTCATGGCTGCTATAGTAGTAAAGTTGGAAAGATAAACAGCATGTTTCAGAGGGTCAGTCTGAAAAATTTGGAAATGAATCCTTGTATAGATACCTTAGATAAAAGTCCTTTTCCTGTCCTACTGAAAAAAACTTCTCAGAAGCCTTTCAGAATTTTTTCTCATTTATATTCTGTTGCACCCCCTTATTTACAGTTCCATTATTTTAATTCACCTTTCAAGCAGAAGTTCAATTGCAAATATATATTCCAGATGCATCTTGTTGACCTTTCCAAGACTCATGAATAGTTCGTGCTGTCAGTCAGTTACACTTTGATGGTAAAGCCAGCCAATCATTCCTAGAAAATTAAACCAGGACAGCGGATCTCAAACATTATGGGGCACGGTCATGCAAAATCTTCCTGGAGAGCTTTTGAGTCTCACTGTTAGAAATGGGAATTTCAGTAAAGAAATCATGCTTCTGTCAACACACAATATATCAAATCTGTGTTCATTTGTCTTTAATAAGTGGTTTGTAGAGACCGAGTTACAAATAACAGGTACAGTAATTAGTTCTGAAATACAACCTTTTTCTTTAGCCACCTACCTCAGTACCAGTTGTACATTGACCCTTTACAATGCTAATATTCCTGGAAGCATTGAGCTAAAGAAAATACTATTGGAAGTTTTTTTCTTCCCCTAGCATGACAGCTTGTGTTTGAACATGTGCTTGATACAATGAGTTCTCTTGTGAGGTCTAATCCTATCAAAATAAATTAATGAAGAGGTTTCTGACCATTCTAAGGCTATACTTTGAGGAACTGCATAGGTTTTAGACAAGATTTATTGAAACTTTGGTTGGAATGGCAGCTCAACATCCACTTCAAAGTAAGTTCAATTAAATAAGCATTCCATCACAGGATATTAGATTCATGGTGCACAGAGAAATTATAGGCTGGTATTTGCATATATTGAAAACCACAAGGGGAACGAAGCATATAGAAAGAGGAGTAAGCAGCAGTAATAATCAAATTAATTTGTTGTTATATCTATGTAGAAAATATAAGGCAAGATATAATAATTTTTAGAAGTGGTTCTAGTGAAAAAGATATCAACTTATTATTGAAAGATCAAAAATTGTCTTACTGTACTATAGCCTCTCTTGCTCTAGGTTTTCTTAGGCTATTAATTTTGTGGTAAAAATGGAAAAAAAAAAACCTCCAAACAACCAAAAAAACCTCAACAACACCAAACCTAACAAAAATCCAACAGTAAAAAAACCAGGAGATACAGCAATATAGACCTTTCAAGAAAATGAGACACTTCTTAAAATGACTTTCATTTATGTTTTTCATAAAGAGGAATGAAGCTGTGTTAAAAGTGTTTAATGCATTGCATAATGACTTCAAACTCTTAAAATGGGATTTGTTTCACTAAGTATAGGGTTTAGATGTGTCTTCCAAGCTTTTCATGGAAGCCTTTCTTCATAGTCAATAAAATCTGGTTGATATAGTCAGTGGAGTCTAGGGCATGATTCACCTCATTGTAAGGCAGGCATTAAAATTGTTCAGAATAGCTGCTTCAGAAAAAGCATTCCTTTCTTTTTATCCACTGGTCAGAAACATTAAGTGATTGAACTGGTTTGGTGATATCTGTAAGAGTGGGATGGGGCTTGGATATCTGGGTTTATCCCAGATTACTATTGCTTGTTCTTTGTGCCTCCAAGTTCTTATTTGTGAAAAAGTATTTCTCATACTGACATTTATTAAACTCTCTAAGACAGATGGATGCAAAGTGCTATAGGCTGACCTGCTGGAAAGCAGTTCTGTAGAGAAGACATGGGAGTCCGGTTGGGCAACAAGTTGACTATGAGGCAGCAATGTGCCCTTCAGGCCAAGAAGATCAATGCTCTCCTGGGGTGCATTAAATGCATCTCCTGGAGTGCTGCCAGGAGGTAGTGCAGTAGGTGGTGCTCCATGGCAGAGCAGGTTCACTCCAAAAGTGACTGCAGCACTTGGGTAACTTACACTGGAGCAGAAAAAATGAGTAAGAAGGTTGACCAAGGGGAAAAAAAAAAATAAATAAAAAGGAAGATAAGGAAATAGGAGCAGCAGAATGAAATCACTGTGACCTGGCATCAACCCCCTGGACTCCCTGTCCCCTCACCTAAGGGACAGAGTGTAAGAACATGGAAAGTAGAGACTGGGAAGGGGAGATGAGGGTGCTTGGAGTGAAGTTAAATCTAGGAAAGGAAGAAAAGGTGTTTTCCCTAGCTGCCTAAATATTTGTTTGGGCTTCCTGATATCTGAATTAGTAAGTAAATGTTTTAAATGAGGTTAAACTCCCCAAGTAAAATCCATTTTTGCCAATGAAAGCAACTGGAGAATGAGTTCTTTGCTTTTATTTTGACCCATGACCTCTCTTGCACTTACTTTTCGTATTTTCTTCAGGTGGGAGCCAGAGAGAAAGAGAATGAGTGGCTGTGTGGGTGCTTGACTGCCAGCCATGGCCAATCCACTGTAACAACACACTTAAATTAATCAAAACATGAGAATCATTCGCATCTTTTAGAAATACAGCTATCAGAAGTAGCTAGCCTTCCAACTCAAGAATGCCTGGGCTGAAATACAGCCATAGATATTCTTACAGTCAAGGAATGTCCTAACCAGATTGAAAACTAATTACAAATCAGAACACACTGTTGAGAGATAATATAAAATATGAAGATTTTTTGTTTTCTTTCTTTCCCAGAATAGGCCCCAAAGCTTGCATTTTAGATAGCAGATCATCTGCTTGGTCAGTTGCACACAACAAACAGACAATTCATGTCTATTTGTGTTAATTGACAACTATCAAAACATATCCTTTAATATTTTAAAATAACTGTCCTTCTTTGTAAACACAGGGGTTTATTTTGCACTGACCTAAGCACCCTAGCAACCACCTTGGCTTATTAATTTTGTTTCTTGCTCTCTCTGTTACTACATGAACAGACTTTTGTCTGTTATAAATAAAATAAATTCCTTTCTCACACTGAAGCTATTGGCATCCTGACCAGCAGCCTACTCTATCAATGTGTACATACTATAAGAAAGAAGATAACTGCGTATCCTAAACTGTAGCAACAGGTAGCATTTATGCCTGCGATAATTAAGTATTCTTTTATGAGATTGCTAAAAGCAATTACCATATACCATGATGTAGGTTATATAGGCATGGCAAGGTTTTATTAGCTGAATGTGTGTGTGTGTGTGTGTAGAGGAAAGGCTTCTGTAAGAAGCTGCTAGAAGCTTCCCCCATGTCCTACAGAGCCAGTGCCAGTTGGATTCAAGATGGACCTGCTGCTGGCCAAGGCTGAGCCCATCATTGATGGTGGTAGCACCTCTGGATAGCACCCTTATTTAAGAGGGGGAAAAAGTTACTGCAAAACACAGCAACTGCAGACTAAGAGAAGAATGAGAACATGTGAGAGAAATAGCTCTTCAGACACCAAGGTCAGTGAAGAAGGAGGGGGAGAAGGTGCTCCAAGAACCAAAGCAACAGTTCCCCTGCAGTCTGTGGTGAAGACAATGGTGACATAGGCTGTCTTTCTGCAGCCCATGGAGCTTAATAGTGGAGAGATATCCACCTGCAGCCCATGGAGGACTCCGCACCAGAGCAGGTGGATGTGCCTGAAGAAGGCTGTGACCCTGTGCGAAGGTGTGACAAAGTAAGCTCCTGGCAGGACCTGTGGATCTATGGAGGGAGGACCCCATGCTGAAGCAGGTTTTCTGGCAGGGCTTACGAGCACATTGGGGACCCATGATGGAGCAGCCTGTTCCTGAAAGACTGCACCCCATGGAAGGGACCCACTCTGAGACAGTTTGTGAAGAACTGCAACCCATGGGAAGGGACCCACGTTGGAGAAGTTTGTGGAGGACTATCTCCCATGGGAGGTTTCACACTGGAGCAGGAGAAGAGTGTGAGGACTCCTCCCCTTGAATAGGAAGGAGCTACAGAAGAAACATGTGATCAACTGACCCAAACCCCCATTCCCTGTTCCCCTGCACCTCTCAGTAGGAGGAGGTAGAGAATTCATGAGTGAAGTTGCGATCAAGAAGGATGGAGGGGTGGGGAAAAAGGGTTATATTTTTTTGTATTTCTCATTACCCTACTCTGAGTTTTGATTAGTAATAAATTAACCTAATTTCTTCAGGTTCAGTCTGTTTTTCTGGTGATGGTACTTGGTGAGTAACCTCTTCCTGTCCTTATGTCCACCCACAAGCTTTTTGTCATACTTTCTCTCCTCTGTCCAGGTGAGGAGGGGGAGAGAAGAGTGGCTTGGTGGACACCTGGCATTCAGCTATTGTCAACCCATCACATGTGACTTAGCCACTGCAGTCTAGCCTTAAAGTTATGATTTGGTTCATAGAAAATGACTATGTGGTTTCTTGGAAAATATTTCAACTGCCCTAGATAATTACGCTACTTTGCTTTAGTAGACATATTGTTCTATGCCTTACTATTAAATAAATACTTCAGGATGAACTCTGTCTTGCTAAACCAGAAATTGATAGAATACTTATTAAAATTTATAAAAAAAATATGACCACAGGTAGCCAACCTGCTTTGACATTGATAAAGAAAACTGACTGAGGATCTTGTCATCATGTTAGAGGAACTTTCATTGAAACTGTTGCCTAAACCAATTCCAGATCTGAGAATGTGACAATGAACAACTATAATTAGACCTTTAAATATGTAGGAAGTTTAGCATCTCCATTTCTTGGCTGGAATAGAAGTTTGGGACCACAGTGCTTTAAAAATTACTTACTTTTTCAGTCAAATGAGTAAAAAAAATTATATTCTAGTTAGAGGGTTACAATATATTGATATTTTTTTATTATTTTCCAAATTCTTCATTCTGCCACTAACAATATGCATACTAGAAAAATGTTTTTAATTGTTGATGTTGTTTTGTATGCTTTCCTTTTGCGGTTGCACCTTTCCAAAACTTGTAATAATAGAGAAGAAAAAGAAAATAAGTAGTAGCAGTTGTTGGAAAAAGGAGAAAATGCATTGATTTTCACAATGAATGGCATAAAACGTAAAAAAAAAGAGAGGAGGAAAGAGAAACTTTAGCATTTTCTTGAGAAACTATGCATTAAAGATATTTTTTTAATGCATCTATTTTTATATACATTATAAATTGAATCAGATTATTGATCAGTGCTAGTATTAGTCTATGCTAAAAGTAATGCTTTCCTAAAGAAAAGAAAAGTCTGTACTGGTAATATTTGTGGGTTAATAACAAAGAAATTTCTTTTAGCTCACTCATATACACTTTGCAAGCAATATTCACAATTTCAACTCTGGAACCAAGAAAATGTACATTTCACTGAAGCCAAAGCTCACCACTCCCACCCTTTCTCCCCAATATTTTCATGACTAGAAACTAGTAATGTTTTAGAAAAAGATGTCTTGTTCAATGGCAGAGCCAACTACCTTTTCTTTTGGAAAGAAGATTGGAAGCCTAGGCAAGTAAGAGAAAGATGCCTGTAACTTTTGTAGAGGCTTTGGATAAATTTGTTCGTTCTTGGGTCAGAATTGCTGTCTGTATTTCTGAGCAAATGTGCTCTGTCATGCAGCTGCTTTTCCAATCATCCAGACTGGAACACATTGTAGTTCTTTCTCTGTGTGCCCAAGTTTCCTTCCAAAGGAAACCTTAGTGTACAGAGACACAATGCACACCCAAGTGTCTGGCATGCATCTGAGATGCTTCCAGATCGTGTACTTATAAATCCGAGACTGTAGAGCACACCTGCCCTGTGTTGTTGATGTGGTCTCTATTTATTAATTTAAAACAGTTTGGATCAGGTTAATTTTAATTCTCATTTAATTTTTACTCTTGAACAGTTTTATCCTGAATTTCAGAAGCAGTAGGTAATGAACAACATTGCTTGATTGCTTTTTGCTGCTAAATAGCTTAAAGATACTTTCCTCTCAATTCAGGTACTGAACAAGATTCTGCAGATTCCTGTAGCATGAAGAAACTACAGAAATTTCTAAAAAAGATTTAGGAAAAAAGGTAAGCTAAAATAAGAATAACATTGCAAGTGCCTCAGGTGAAAAAGCGCACCACCACAACAAAAACAAACTGAAACCAAAACCAAACCAAAACAAAAAAACAACCAAAAAACCCCCCCAAAACAAAAACCAAACAATCAAACCCCCAAACCAAACAAACCCCAAAACCAAATAAAACCAACCAACTGCATCACATTGTACATATCACACATGGGCATGGGAACAGAGCAACACTTTCCATGTATTCATATTCTGTGATATGTTAATAGAGACTGCTTTATTGTTGGTGACATATTTCAGATATACTCAACCAAAAATATGATTATATCTTTATCTTATTTTTTGATGACTGGCTTCATTAAAAAGAATGATGGGGAAAAATAATGATTTTTGGATGTTTGTATTGCTTGTAATACTGGTTTGCATGTCATGAAATTACTAGGTAAGATATGAAAGAAGTTTTAGATTTTTCTCTGTATTACACAGTAAACATGCCAGTGAAAATCAAGAAGGCATAAGAGATCAATCTAGTTAATGCCACAGAAGCTAGACATGATCCAAGGTGTGGGAAAACCAGGACCCAACAAGCGGAAGAAAACAAAGGGAACAAAAAGCTAAATTTTGAGTGGATCCCAAATTGTCACTGAGCACATGACTGAGACCCAGCACCTTAACTTAAATATCAGCATTGGTCTGTTTAGACCAATAGACAGATTAAAGGCAGCTGGCAAAGACATAATGTGCCAGCTTTAATGGTGGCACAGGACTAGTGGCAATGAACTAGGGAAATGACTTTAGATGATCACCAATAATTTTAATTGATGAAGAAAACTCATCCAGTGGAAAAACCTAATTGGCAAACTAGTGAGTAAAAGTGATTTAATGTGTTCTATGGATCAGAAAATAAGACCTGGCATGGAGTATTGGCTATTAGTGCAGCTGTTGTGAAGATGATCTGCATTGGAAAATTGAACTGAAAAAAACCACAAGTGAACAGAGGCATCGGGAAAAACACTGGCATTTAGCACTATTTTCTGCAAGAAGTTAGGATTTTTGCTCTCCTGAAGTTACCACTAATTACATAGCAAATTATCATAAAGGCACAGCGAGAGTCAAAAAGAACATACAGCTATTTGTGAGGATTCAAAATATTAAATGAATAGCAAAACCAAGAAGGTAAGACCCGTCCTGCCTGATATTCAGTAAGCACATCTATGTTCTCCTGCTTTTTTTAAGATAACAACCAGATGAAATTACCCAAAAGGAGTAATCATACACATGAATGGATACAGATGAGTTGAAAATTAACTTTAGCATTTATTTTACACAAATCAATGTCTATCTGGGGGAAAAAAAATAGCACAAAGTACCTGTATATATATCCTAGAGCCATAAGACACTGAGAGAAGAATCTAAAGCAGCACTTTGAAATGTTACTAGAGGTGTGACCTTCCATCAAGATAGGGGTAAATGTCTCTTAAATATATCGATATCAGTAGCAGGTGAAAGTATTTATCTTTTTAAAGTGGACAATGAAGAATTTGCAATAAGGGATAGGATTCTTCTTATCTGCATTCTGATATGCAACAATCAGATATCCAAATCTTCTTTCTTCCTTGCTGAGGAAGAGTACTGAGCACGTAGTGGTCGTCTAGATCAAAATTAGATGCCTAATTCTCTAACGTGAGGTAATTTCAAGTTCTGTGTTTGATTTTTCTATGGCTAATGATATCCAGATATTTTTCATTGTTTGACAGCTTTTAGGGAGGCTGGTGAATTCACTGGGAACATTTGAGTAGCATTTTATCTTTTTTCCCCTTGAGAGGTAAACCCTGATCATGATAATTTAAAACATTAGACTTCCCAAGACAGACCATAAACTGTGAACTGTTATCAGAGAGTTGGAACTTAATATTTTGTTGCTACGACCTAGCCATCTGCTAACAATGTTGGAGGTAGCTTAAAAAAATCTTCATGTCTTTCAGCTGTGATGATTTCTTTATATTTTATAACTCAATTGCTAAAGCAGATGTGCTATTTTTTTGCAAAAGTAGCCAAGCTTAGCTGGCAATTGAAACAATAAACTGAGACTGTGCATGTATGCAGAATGTCACCATGTAGTCTAGTGTGTCAAGTTCTACATTGAGCAGGCTATTTGGATGAAAACAAAATGGATGGGTAATGACTAGCTTGGCATTTTAGCTGAGACTTAGCTAAAACCAGAACAGTTAGTTTAGTAGCCCAGAACAAGAATCAGTTTATAAATGCCAAAATCACTTACAGTATAAGAAAAAATGCACAACTTAAGTAAAATATTTTTCCTCCTACTGCTGACTATGTGCTATAAACAGTTCCCCCTCTAGAACTTATGAAAAAATATAGTGTTTAGTGAGACACACTATTCTAAAGAATTATCTAGCATGTGTACTGTACAAAAGGAAGTAGTTAAGACCAGCATATTTTGAAACAGCTTACTGAATTTCAATTCAGTCACTCTATTGGCTATTCTATTTCTATTCAGCCATTCTAATATTTAATTGGGATGTTGAATTTGTTTACTGACTTTCAGAACTTCACAGTTATTCAGTGACGTATCTGGTTGATTATAAAAGCCAATTTCTACCATCTTATATAATAGCATTTTATTTTAAGCCTAGTCCTACTGAAATCAGAAAAACAACCTGTGGAATAAGTGGCTGCCAATGGTAAATAAGGGTGGCAGAAGCTAACTCAATGTCTTTTTATTTGTTTGTGACATCTAGTTGGAGAGAGTACAGCCATTTAATACTAACTTTATACTCATCTGGTCTGCTGTACCTGTGGTATCAGGTAAGCCAAGTCACTGTTTGGCTTTTAAATCCTCTGTTAAAGCTGGCTTGATTTGATTTAATCTTGATTTATTTGAAAGATCATTGATTTTTCTTTACTGTGGAACTTTTGTTTTGTTTCCAAACTCTGCAGTGCTTTGAACTGGGTTTGCTGTTAAGAAGCCCCTTTGTAAAATAAAGTTGTGGTTAAAAAAACACTGCATGGAGGTTACCTGGAGACTTCACAACGTGACATTTTCTCTGTAAAAGTACTGTGAGAGAAGTAAACAGCAATACAAGAAGAAAAATGTTCTTTTAAAAAGCACAAGCCTGTTACCCAAGATAAGCAGAGGGGATAATGAATGTTATAAACCCTGAAAATTACTGCTTATTTTAGAAAAGTTTATATGTCAGAGAGGAAAAAAAAAGTTCATTAAAAAAACAGAGTAATTTGTGTACACAAGACTGTAGTTCTTTCCCCAGTTAAAAGGAAAACTAACTCAAATTTTATCAGTTAACTTGTGTTCCTTTACAGGGAGGAACATTCTAGTATTGCTGTTCAGGCTACCAAGTGTCATGTATCGTCAGCGCATGTGGGATGTTACTTTGGTACATCACAGATTTGTTCAGATTGCCAGGTAATCAGTAGGTAGTACCAACTATATAGGTTGTACTTAGATTACCAGAATTTATTCTGTAAAAACCAGGAGCACCAGTAGAAATTCAACTGGAGCAAAACTATGAACTGTGAATGCCCAGAGGAGGTGATTTAGAGGATAACAAAGTTTGTCCAACTGCTTTTTGTATTCAGTCCTTAACAACTTTCATGTCAGTGACAAGGGTTTCCAGTGGTATGGGCACATGTCTGCTAAGGACTAGAAAGCAATCCCAAACACATTTCAAACACCAACATAAGACATCAATGAATCAAAATTTCCAGCTCTTCATCAAAAAAACCTCCTTAGGCTTCTTCCAATATTTTTCCGGTCAATGGCTATGGAATTTGACCTCATAGACTTAAGTCACTCAGGTTTTTTTTTTCTGTTTTAATTTTATTTTTCATTAAATAATCTCCGTTGTTTTCATGGGACGCGATTAATGCTGAACAATGAACAATGATCATACTAGATGTATCCAGTCTCTATATGCATATATATATACAATTTCAAAAGCACATTAACAGAAAATTTCTGGTTTTGTCGGTTCAAAGGAAATTATGCAGCTGTACTTTCACATTCACACACTGCAAGTGCAAATAGAAGAGATCTGAGAAAAACAAAATTTTATAAATCTTGAATTCTTCACTCAGGAGTGACCTCTTCTAGAAGTTTGTCCTCAAGTTCTCCCTGTTTGTCATTGAGTTCTTCTCCATGCCATCAGGGACAGAGGCTGCTGTTTTCTATCCTCAGTACAGAAGGGGACACACCTCTATGTGTACATTCTTTTCCCTCACCTTTGGTTAGGTATTAAAATATCAGGAATAAGTTGATAGTCCCAGTTATTTGTTGACTATTCAGACTAAAACCAGTTAAGTTATATGTTTGTCATTAAGGACGTTAAAATTCTGTGAGATGAATCTTACTATTAATCAGATACACGTGTCAAAGAGTAAGCATTATGAAGCTTTCCTGGTATTTTTAAGAGTACATTTCTTTTTCTTTTTCAGTAACTGAACATTTTCCTCAGGCAGATAATTGTGGAAGATTAAGATAAAATAAAGCACACAGACCTGTGCCACACCTATGGCAGAACTGTTGGACCTGGATGGAAAATAAACTTCTTCCACAACGAAGGACAAAACAAGCAGATAAACCCAACAACAGGGCTGATTAACAAGACGTATGATAGGCAGCTGTGGGAATTAAAGGTCATCCCTAAACATGAAGCACATTTACCCTTTTAACTACAGTGCTGTGGTCTTGTTCAGGCAACAAACCCTTGAGATTTCACTGTTACCCGTCTATGTTGAGTTACATTGCTAATTTGAATGCCTAGTGATTATGGTGTGTTATGATACCAATTGAAAGGTCAATGAATTCAGGAAATTACTTTCTTATAGCTTATATGACAGTCTTTTTGCGATTTTCAACAAAAATTGGATAGTTGATAACTTTCCATATTACATAAGATAGTCAGGGAATACAATGATAACATTCACAGAGAGATATGATGTACTTGCTGTGGGTTTTAAAACATAAGATTAATGAATGAAAAAAAAACCAAAACAGTCAAGACTCCCCTGTAGAAAACATTATCTCTATTTCAGAAAAACACAAAAAATATATTATAAAATATGGTTTAAAAACTCCATGGTTCATAAGATTTTTTCCTCTGCATTTTAAAAAGTGTAAAAGGGTAAAGTATGTATGCAAACAGATATGGAGAAATGTATTAAAACAATGTTTACAGATATTTGTTTAAATTCTAGATGGGTGTTTGCTTTAACTGTTTTCAAACTGCTTTTATTTGCAAACTGTAAATATTTACAGGAAGAAGTGTTTGCTTGTAAGAATGCTTAGGGAAATATGATTTTTTTCTATAGATACCTACTCATATGAGAAGAAAGGAATTCACATATGGACATATGTATTTGTTATTTGGTGTTTGTTATTCTCTACTGTTCTCTTTGCAGTCAACTATACCAGGAGCAGAAACAATACTGTATGATAACGATGACTAATCAACTAAGGAAAATTTTGAGTAGTTATGGGAAAAAATTTGCAAGCTTAAGTTGTTCACATTTATTGTCCATTGAACAATTAAAAATAATGAATCTATAGAAATTTAAATAATGAAAATGTATCAATAAACAAAGGCAAAAATGGTCTATATTTTTTCTTGGTGTTTTATAATTTTTTAAGATTTTCGAAAAACAATTTATTTTTTCATATACAGTTTTTATGACCTGGTCTTAAAGCACTGGCTTTGTCAACACTGAAAAACTGAAACTGTGAGTTTATGTAACTTGTTAGGTGAAGATCTAGTGTGAAATTAGTTTTATATAGAAAGTGAACAATCTTATTTACTATTCTAATTCACTTTGGAAGTTAAAACATATTTGCATGTGAACAGGTCTACTCTTCAGTTCCAGTTCTTTTCTCAAAATTCCTGTATAAAACAATTTGTGTCATTTAAGAATTTGAACTTACAAGAAGCTAAATTTTAAAGATCAGGTCTAAGTATTTAAAGCATGTCCTTAATTTAAACACGAGTAATCACTGATCAACACTTCACTGTATGGAGCTGTGAAACCTTTCTCTTTCTTCCCCTCACTCCCCACAAAACAATTTTAAACTTGTCACAAATTTTCTATGTGATATTAAGTTTATGATTCTGCTTTTTGACCACTGTTGTAAGTATAGCCTTGCATAATGTTTTCTGCTCCCATTGTTCTTTGTAATCTCTACGTTATTGCACAAAAATGCGAAAATGAAGCTAAAGAGGCCATTGTTTAGGGGTTTGTTTTGTTTTTGTTTGTTTTCTGATGTTTTTATTCTCCATGCAATATCTGGTCATCAGAAAATGACCACAAACATAAAAATGAATGTTCCTCCCACAGAGGCCAAAAAAACCTACTCTGAAAACAAGTAAGCACTAAAAAATAAATTGTATGAAATGAAGAACCAATTAAATCGTCTTGTTATTGATTTGTTTTGTCTTACTTATAAGCCTCTTATTTGCTTTGATCTGATCCATCCACTTAACTACTAAAATATTATTTGAGTTAAAATCTATTCAAATCTGCAATGTTTCATATGCCTATCAAAGCTGAAGGTATTTGACAAGGCTGACTGCATCATCCAATACAGTTCAACTTCTAGCTGTTAAAATCCAATAACAAAGCCACCAAGAACTGGAGAGAGGGAGAAACACTCCAGAAAATATTGATTTTAAAATATTTTGTCAACAAGAAAACCGAAATGTAAAATGTACCTCTCAACAGAAGGAGTGAGACATGAATGAGGCACACATGTAATAGAATAAATGAATGCTCCAATGCAAAGACATCTTTCTAAGTATTTCTGTCTCATTATCAGCTCTCAGTGTAGACTTCAATTTCTCAGTAGACTAATAAAGTTCTTTGAGGAGAAGAGAGGATTTTGCAAAGAGGGTGTACACATTCATGCCACAACATATGCATCCAAAAGCTAATATAAGTCGTATAATTCTAGGTAAAAATATAATGATAGAAGAGCTAGAAATTCTGACTGGCATGTGATGAACATTTCTAAACTAATATTATATGACATGTTAGTAAAAATTAATATTCATTATAATAATCCACTAAAATTTCCCATCACTTCGAAGTGTGAAATATTTGTGGCATATGTTTACAAAGCCATAATCAACTTGGTTTACAGTGGTAATTCATTTCAGTTGAAATTTAAGGCTGGCAAACTACCTGTTGGAGAGTGCAATGTGAATTGCAAACAGATGCTGCAACAGCACAACTTTTATAAATAGTTTTCTGTAAGAAGAGACATTGCTGGCACCCAGTACATGCTTTCCTCCACACCTTGAAGGTTAACAGACCTCTGCATTGTCAACACTGAACATAAGAATCGGTATGAAAGGAATAAATTATATAGCTGTGACAAAACACGTCTGTCATTTTTGAAGGACCAGTCCAGAAGTTTTCGAAAACTTTGGAAGAAGGGAGGAAGGATCCAAACACAAATACTTGTGTACCTAGCAGGTAAGTTGAGCATTCATTTTTGATTCTTCTGCAAGGTGAAAGGATGCAGCAGTCTTAAGAAGAAATATTTATTGTGTACTTGTCTATAAATGTGACTAATGGAGCAAGAATACTGAATTCTGCAGTTGTGCAAGGTAGAGAACATAGAAGCAAAGTGATTTCCTGAACTTTCATACTGTTATTTGGACGTTTTGAGTGATCTTGCAACTAAAACAGTCCTACTTATTTCCAATACATGATGATCATGAGATACAGAAACCAGTTGTTTTTTTTTTTTTTTCTAAACTGGGCAATACAAATTCTCCATCAGCTCTCCTTAAGATAAAAAACAGGCAGGGAGACGCCTGTCTGCTTCAGAGAAATTATGATCACCAAATATACACAAATCTATTTGACCTGCACTGGACCTCATCAAACAAATTAATGATCCATCTGTCAGCCTTCTCTGACCCTTGTTTTCAGCATTGCTGTCATGGAGTACCTGTGCTTTCTGCAGACAGAATTTTTCACCCTTAAACCAATCAGCTGTATACTGACTTCTGTTTTCAGAGGTCTTGGCACACGGAACATTTGGGGTGCTAAAATGTGGCAAAATAAAAATTATGAGAGATTAAAGTATACTGCTTTTTGTGCAGAATATTGAACAGTCCAGCTTTTTATTTTAAATTCCAACTCTTTTATCATGCAATATTTTGTAATAACTTGTCAATTTGTCATGATGGCATTTAAATTTATAAATAGATCTTAATGTGATATTTGTTTTACCACAAACCTTTCGTGGATAACCCTTGAACCTGAAAACACAGGTTTGGTTGTAGGTCTTAGTATTTGGAATCCTTCAAGATTATTGTTAAAATAGTACCCTACAGGACTCTTATTAAAAAGTTAAGTGCTTCAGTACAACTTGTAGCTTCAGTCTTGACTTTCAGACATCAACATTTTATTGAAAATAAGTAACTTAATTTTTATGTCTTTCTTTTTAACTGCTGCTTTGCCTAGCAATTTTTATTTGTGGTTAAATATTAAAATGAGTTAATGGCTTTCACTTTGATAAATTATATTGTTATTAGTATATAGTTGCATTGTCTGGCATAGGCAAAAAGTGTTGATAAACAATATAAATACTGAAAAAGTATCTGCATTAAGAAATCAGCTTTTTAGAAGTTAATATCTATTCTGCTAAAGGCAACATTGCAGAGACAGCAAAATTCTATCAGAAAAAACTATTCTGAACATAGAGGAATCACCTCTGAATACTGCCATTTCTTTCACAACTGTATATAGTGTTATATAGTATAATATGTTCTGAACCTGTGAAAACACTAATAGTTCTGTAATACCCTATCACAGGTGAAAAAACAGTTAAAATGTGAATGCTAACATGGCAGGTAACTGGGCATACGCGTGTCTGAAATTTTTGATAAAACTCAGACTGAACAAAAATGACTTGTCCTGAATCCTCCAGCGACATGAGACAGAACTACCTGTCACGAGAACTATCACATATTGCACTTCTGCACACTGACTTCTTAGCTTCAGGAAGAAAGAAATTGAAGATCCTGGCTGAAGGAAAGATCTGGGGAGTGGGAGAAGATGCCAGAGATCAGAGGGCTGTGTGGATACAAATGCTGGGGAATGACCAGAGGCTTTGGGCAGTAATACTCATGGCTGATGACTGTGGGGAGCTGCACAGCAAGAACCAACATGACTTTCTGCCCAGCCATCCTGGACCAGCAGTAACCTCCCTGCAAGGAAGGGATGTCAAGACCTAGTGAATATAATGCTGAAGGGAAGTGAGTGTGTGAGTGAGTAAAAGTGAAGTACAAGCTCTAATCATCTGCTCTGTTCTTAAATAAACCCTGGGATCTAAATCCACTGTGGATTGCTATTTTGTCCTCAACTATGACAGATCATTAGACTGTAATTCATCTTACCTAGCTAGACATTTAACTCAGTTATTTTCAACAGGTGAGACTGCTGCTCTCAAATTTCCCCATTTCTCCCTACTGACTATTGAAAACAAGTTCAGATATGTTTGATGGTAGACAGATTAGTTACACCCTTAGTGATGTCATTGTCCATGCAAATATATGAAATTGCTGTTTCATCCCTCTAATAATTTTTGTGCCTTCCTCTCCGCCTGCTCCAACAGGTCCGTGTCTTTGATGTTCTGAGGGCTCTGGAGCTGGATGCAGTAATCTAGATGGGGTCTCATGAGAGAGGAGCAGAAAAGCAGAATCACATCCCTCAACCTGCTGGCCACGCTTCTTTTGATGCATCCCATTGATTGGCTTTCCATGCCCAGAGGCTCATAGCTGTTGTACACATGCACCTGGGAAGGCTGAATGAACAAGGAGGGGGTTTGTCTGCCACCCCAAGCGTGGACTTACCTCCATTCACTGTTCTTTAAGGTAGTACCTTCAGCCTGATAGGGATGCCAGTGGACAACAAAGTGACCATGACTCAGCAATATATACAGGATAACATTTTATTTTTTCAGATCTTTCAGTAAAACCCAGGAATTAACTGCTGCATGAAGAGCCTTCTCTTTGTTGGAGGGGGGAAATTATGCTTTTTAGATCCAGTCCAAAAATGCTCTTGAAATTAATAGTTGTTTTTATTTTCTCATTTTTTTTGATGAATTTTAACATTAGACTCTTAAAGCAGTGCAGATTTTAATTCAGTGCTACAGAATCACAGAAAGATATAGGGTTGGAAGGGACCTCTGGAGATCATCTAGTCCAACCCCCTTGCCAAAACAGGTCCTCCTAGAGCAGGTTGCAAAGGAACTTGTCCAGGTGAGTGTTGAATGTCTCCAGAGATGGAGACTCCACCACCTCTCTGGGAAGCCTCTTCCAGTGTTCTGCCACCCGAAAAGTAAAGAAGTTCCTCCTTCTGTTGAGATGTAATTTCTTATGTACAAGTTTGTGCCCATTTCCTCTAGTCCTGTCATTGGATAACACTGAAAAAAGACAGGCCCCTTCCTCTTGACACCCACCTTTTAAGTATTTATAGGTGTTGATGAAATCCCCCCTCAGTCTTCTCATCTCCAGACTAAAAAGACCCAAGTCCCTCAGCTATTCCTCATAAGAGAGATACTCCCGGCCCCTAATCATCTTTGTGGTTCTCTACTCTACCCTTGCCAGCAGTTCCCTGGTTTCTTTAACTGGACACAGTACTCCAGATGGGGCTTCACCAGGGCAGAGTAGAGGGGCAGGATAACTTCCCTCGACCTGCTGGTCACACTCTTCCTGAGGCACCCCAGGATGCTTCTATGGTTCAGGAAATATTTTTGTCACGAAGCATCTAAACTAGAATTCAGACACGCTTTAGTTTTTCAAAGAAGTCATGATTGGCTCTCAGGGTTCACAGCTTTAGCATTTCTCCTGCCTTGTTTCATTCAAGTCAGTTATGCAGGTTAATTAACATTAAAATTGTTCAATGTTAGAATGTTCTTGGAAAACTCAAAGAGAAAAACAAGCTGACATTGACAGGAAATGGTGATGTTGAGTCAGTAAGTGGCACTTGAGTCACTGGGTGAGCACTAATTCAGAAATCAGGTTTTTGAAAGGAATCCATTTATAATACGACATTTATTTGGGGATTTTTGCCCTTTATTACAATGAAACAAGACTATAATAATTGATAATATAATAAATGCATAAAGAATGGTGAATTAATGGCTTGATACTAATTGTATGAGAAATTTCAGAGGACTACTCTTTAAATACTGAATAAGTGAGGCTAAATTACACACAGTACTGCATTACTCTCCTATAGTAATCCCATTTGACCAATTGTGCTCAGAGTCTAGAATCACGCCCCTATGATTTTATCACAGAACCAGTTATGTTCTGAAGGAACTAGGGCATAGACTTAATTAGGACCCAAAGTGAGTTGCCTGCCTTTCCCTGAGATGAATCTGGTCCCTATTGCCTTATTTATGGTGACGCTGTACATTATGAAAGTACCTACATCCTACCTCAAGTAGGGTGCAACTCAGTGCAATTTAATATGGTATAATGCCATTTTTTTAGTAAAGTCATATAAATAGTATGCATAGAATACCTGATTATTACACTTATATGCTTGACTATTATTTCTAAACATCTTCATGTTTAGAAAGGGAAAAACATTTTCTCTTTATAATGTGTTGTATTTTGTGGATCAGTCAAAAATACAAACATTCCGTGTGCTCTTTCTTGATCTGTGGATGAAGGGGTCTCCACAGCATCAAAAATTATATAAAAGGCAGTCAGAGATTTTAATTAGCTTAATAACTGAAAACTGCATATGCTAGAGATTAACACTGGCATAGGAAGACTTCCATTTATTGAATCTGTGTGGCCAGAGCCATGTTATTGTGACTGCAGTGTAATAACAAAATATGTTTGGTGCATCTGGATGGTCTAGATGATAGATCTTAAATTCAGAGCATAGTGCAAAGATTTTTATTAGATGAATCAAAGTTGTTTGATTTCTTGGTTTAAATACCTACATCTGCCAGGCTTCAGCTCCATTAGCTTGCAGAAACTTTTAAACAGATTAAAAATACCTTTGACATATCTTCATATTATCACTATTGTAAAGAGGAACTCCCTTCTAAAGCTGATAACATAAATATGCTATACTTCCATGTTCCAGTATGTTCTTTACAACTTTTCTGCATGTCAAGAGTCCTGTCTGGCTGCCAATGGACATTGAAAGCATCCACTTTTTCCCAAATTCTAGTTTTCTGACCAGTTGCTGCAGGTTGTGTAGAGGCCTAACATGGCCATTTTTGTATGGTGGAGCAATTTCTGAGGAAACCTGGAATTTGATTCACAAATCCTGACATATGTATAGGTATGAAACATGTTACTTACAGTATTATTCAGAAATAGTAGAATACACTTCTTATTGAAGAAAATTACAAGAGGAAAAAGAAGCAAAATTTTTTAATTAGTTATGTTATATAGATTGCTTGTTCTTCTCTGAGCTAGAGTTTCCCTCTGCCAAGTTTAGATAGAAGTTGTCTTACTGTGCTAAGACAGCTGCTGATTATTCTTTACCACCATCCCAGAAGAGAGGAAGAACACAGACAAAAAGCGATGACTGTTTTCCTACTATCCAATTATAAAGGATTCCTTCCTGTTTCTTGTTACTGAGTTCTGGGGGACCATCCCGTATAGTTTTGAAATGTCTTTCCTACTTTCTCTTTCCATGAACATACATATATACTATGTTTGATTCTTTTCTAGTTTGAGACAGTTTTTCTCTTATTTTGAAAAACATTCTATAATGGGAAATATTAAATTCGTATTCTTGTTGTCAAGGTCATCAATGTGATTTTCCTGAAAGTATGATGTACTTTCCAGAGATTTTTAAAACTAAGAATGGAGTCTTTAACTTGAATAACATCCCCACAATCTCATTCTATGCTAGTTGTGAACTCTACAGAAGATCCATATAGGGAATATGGTGCATCCCTTTCAATAAATTCTTCGAGATTCTAATAGATCAATGAGGTATAAATAAATAACGTAATAAGGACAGTTGCTAATATCAGCAGTATTCTGAGGCCATTCAGATATACTTGCTCACTTAATGTCCAATTTAATTGAAATAGTTATCTGCACTAAGCAGGAAAAAGTAACATGGAGGTATACAAACCGTACTGTCTTTGGTTACCACTTTCTTACAAAAGAAACTATAATTTATGACTTAACTTTATTTCCTAAATAGTAGCACTCTCATTATTCCCCACTTTCAATTAATAAACATAAAAACAAACAAACTTACAAAGAAAAAAAACCCCAAACAACGAAAATCTGCTTTGCCTCTGAAAAAGAAAATCAAAAATCATATGTGTTGGTTTTTTTCCCAAACAATTTTAACATCTTCTGTTACATACTGCTGCCTGAGACTGACCAGAATGTATATCTGGTATGCAAGTGTCATAATCTCTCTCTGTATCATTCCAGTTTTAGACCAGCATATGTCTACTCATTTAGATGAGAAGTCTATTAAGTTGTCTATATTCATGTAGATCCACGGCAGATCTAACAACAGTGGTTTTTTCAACAAGGCAGGCGAATAGTTTCAGCTCCTTCAGGCATAGTTGCAAAGTATTTTCTTCTGGGGTAGCTTTGGCCCTTTCCAGGCTGCAAGCACTTTCCTGAAAGAGACTGATTACATGTTAACACCCTGTCAATGATGAGTACAGTAGATAAAAACTCATATAGAGATCTGGACAGCTGAGAAGGTAACTAGTATATTAAGTAAAGGAGGGATGTAGTCTTTTGGGATGGGACACAGAATCAATCTTCACACAGAGCCAACATTTACCTCCTTTCCTGTCCTCTAGCTCATGAAAAATCATTCCCTTGTCTGGAATAGTCATCTCTACCATATTCAGAATGTGTTCAATATTAATAGGGCAATCAAGTCTATATAAATTGTGTGAGTTAAATAATTCCTATCAAGTTTGTAGATCTCTAATAAATAGTTTGGTGTAATATGAAACTCAAAACTTTTCAAATGAATAAGATACTTCTTTACAAGAGACATAAAATTACTGATCAACTCAGAATGAGCATCACATATTGTAAGATTGATCAAAGAGACAGCAGCCAGTATAATATCCGCTCGTTAAAAGATTGAACTCTTTCGTGCAAAGATATTTTAATTAGAAAGTTTCTGGCTTTGCTTTGTAAAATATCACTGCATAATTTGAATATTTACAAAATAAATTAAGAGTGTGATTAGGAAGCAAAATGCTATAAAAACTCCACAAAAATAACTTGAAAGAAAAGCCTTAGGTTTTGGGTTTTATCAAAGAAAGTAAGCAGGAAGAATGTCAGAAGCCAGGGAATATATAATACAACTCACTGTGAGGAACAGAAGGGAAAAGATAGGAAAACAAAGCAGAACATATCAGCTGACTTTAGATATTTGTGTTGCCATATCTGCATTTACATTACTCATCTTGACTTCTCCTTCTCTTCTAGTCAATATTAAAACACAGGTATTCCAGGATGTCATTAATCTCAACCCAACACACCTGTTTAGCAATTCAGTCATTGAGGTTAGCTAGACAACTCCAGGAGCATATGATACAATTCACTTGCATAAGGCCACCATCTTTCTCTATTCACTGTGTACAAAACCAATTGGAAGTGTTAAAAATCAATATCCACATGACTGGAGATTCAGTCTACTTAAATCAGGTATCCAGTTATCTTGACTGATAGATTAGGGAGCCAAAATGAGGTGGCACATACCTATGTCAGTTTTGCATAGCCTTATTCTGAAGTCCAGTACAAAAGACAACAAGTTGATTTTCAAAAAAAATTATGGTAGGAATATATGATATCTTTGTAGTAGAAATATGTGAAACCTTTGCAGTTAAAAATAGGTTTTTAGTGTAGGGCCAGGATTCAGTTCCACACACAAATAAATATTATCCACAGCTAAGAGAATCCAAATCTACACAGAACTGCAAGGAGATGCCCTGATGTAGCTTCAGTTGCAGTAGGTGCCAGTAGGTATGGTACAGTTAATCTAAAACTGTTCTAGTCATCTTTGTTGGAGTAGTTGTCCCCTCTGTGTGAGTGAGTCCCCATGGGTAACAAACCAGAAGGTTTTGGTTGCCTACAGTGGGATCTAGTGACATTTTAGGCTTTTCTGAGCATCCTATTTATCCTACAGATGCTGATATGAACAAATGAAAGTTTTCTGTAGGTACCTTGTGATATCCATCAGCACCTATCTATCAGCATTCATCTATCTATGAATGTGCTGCATGACATAAGATAATCATGTTTGCCAGCTGAATCCCACCACAGATGTTTAAGCACCCATTGGCAGGACTTTAAATGTATGGGTCAACTAGTTAGTCCATGCATAGTTTTCTAGAGTCAACCTACATATTCTAGGGTAACCTACCTCACCTCTTTCTACCAGCGCAGAAGGGTATTTACATTTTGCAAACTTTATCTCATATCTAACAGAAACTTGTGTGGCTGCCTTAGACTCGCTGAGGGTTAATAAAGTGCTCGGAATCAGTACCCAGAGCAGCTGAGTGTGAGCAGCTGAATCAAGCTCTGAGGAGCTGCATTAAAGGTAAGGAAAGCTTGGTTATCTACTTAGAGATAGGGATCTCATGCACAGAATCCTGTCTGAGAACTGTGACTCAACTGTCCACACACAGCCATCTACCACCTCTTGAAAGGACTTTGAATCTGTATGGAGCTAACCGATACAGCAGAATACTTATGAGATATTCAAGATTTTTTTGAGTGGCAGATGGAGGCCAGGCAGGATTTCTGAGGAAATCTCAAACAGAAAAAGGTCCTGTATCTAATCCACCACATTAAGTCTGAGACCTCTACCATGAACATAATTTTCCATATTTCTATCACTCTTTGTTTTCTAGTAACATACTTAAAGCTGCTAAAACCACTAAAAATAATTGTGAAACAAAATATTGTTGAGTACAGATAGTAATGGAGATCTGTGTTGCACTGGGAAGGGTAGAAAAATTGTAGAAGCTCCCTTTAGACAACTTATGTGAATGGATCTCTCATAGAGGAGATCATACGCCTAACAGTGACACAATTCCTTAAATCAAAGAAGAATATGATCAGATAGTTTCATTAAAGACATTTAGGATTTTGCCATTGACCTCATCAGGACCAAGAACTAGACCAGAGAAATTTTCCTTTTCTCTCATTGATAAACCACTTCTGTACAGAAATTCTGAATGAGAAATAGAAAAAAGATAAAAAATAAAACATAAAAAAGTGGTAATTCAGCATTTTGAGGATGAAGTCTGTGGTTTCTACGAAACAATGCTTTTAAGATTTTTAGTTGTATTGTTGAAATGAACTGAATTAACAATGAACTAAAATGCCTCAAGAAACAACCTTTTCTAAAAATGAGTTGCTGCAGTCTCTCTCTTTAGTGGCTGTCAAGAGAATCCTCAAGAGGCAAGCAATTCTGAATACTAAACATGCGTCTAAAATTAAAAGTGTCACTAGAGTGATCTTCTGAGCTGCTGCTGCTGATGATGCTCATGGGTGCATTAATAAGAGTATTTCCTTGCAATGAATGGGCACACATAATAGAAAAATTAGGAAAAGGGTGTTCTTATTACCTTGACCTGAGTGCCTATCCTTAAGCTAGTGCCTGACTCATAAAGTCTGGTGGTTCAAGACCTTGTACAGCTAGTACGATGCAAAGAATAATTAATATTTTTCTTTGGCTATGCTTTTATTTTAGTGCCATATATAGTTGACCTGTTTCAAGGGTAAAGACTTGAACTCACAAAATCCCCAAAGATTTTATGTTCTTGATTTGGCATAATCTGATGCAAGGTGAAGGGTGAGAGAAGGGACGAAATGGGGGATATGGGACCATGGATTTTTTATAATGAAAGATGCATGATAATCATGATGTGTGTTATAGGTATATATACACTTTTTTATAAATTTTTGTCTCTCGCTTTATATTCATTTAGTGGCTGCATAGATTGTATCTGGATTGAGGTTTGAAGGGCAGGAGAAGCTGGAAAAAAAAAGTTAATTCTCAACAGAGTTTGGAAGGGGAAGAGCAAATTTTCATTTTAAAGCTGAAAAGGAAAAGCTGCAAATGGGCTAGGTGGAGATGGAAAAGTGGTCAGACACTGGAATAGGCTGCCCAGGGAGGTGGTCAAATCCCCATCCCTGATTGTGTTTAAGAGTTGTTTAGATGTGGTGTTGGGAGATGCGGTGTAGGGGAGGACTTTGTAGAGTAGGGAAGATGGTTGGACTTGATGATCCCAAGGGTGTCTTCCAACCTGAATGATTCTATGGTTCTATGATTCTATACCTCTGGGTGTCTCAAATCACAGTTGGCTACTGTGCTTATGCAACTTTGACAGAGAAAAAAGACAGGGTGACATTTTTTAAAATCCATGAAAAAAGCTACATTCTAGGCATCTACATCTGTGCTAGCTACTTTAAATACTCTCTATAATTGGTGGAGATTGAAAGCACTTCTAGATGTGAAGAATCTTTTCCAGTAATGGAGCTCTGAAAGAGGTCAGATGGCTAGGTCTTATATTGACTATTTCTTTCCATTGGCTGTAGAACAAGCATAGGCTGAGAGGTAGGCATCAACACTTAGGAATTCAGTATTCTTCTGAAGCATCAGGTTGTGGAGTATTAGGCATTGCTAGGCATGTGAGCAAGGGATTGGCATATCAGTTTAAGGGTCTAAAGAGAAGCAATTGACATGATGACTTAATTTTAAGAGTAGAGCTGGAAAATATTTTGAGGAGACAGCAGAGAAGAAAATGTTAATAAGAAAACCAGAGGCAGACATCTCAATCACATGAGTTAAGAACTTTTGCCACCCATAAAGAAAACTTTGGACTGAGAACAAAAGAGTTCTCATACTGTTTCTGCCACTAGTTTAGTGGTTGGTAATCTGTATTTTAGGTATTAGTGCTTCAGTTTCATCAGATCAGAGCAGAAAATTATAACACTTTAAATAATTTTACAACATATTAATGTGAAATATTACAGAAATCTAACTCTACAGACTCCTTTTTGTTCCATATTTGTCAGTCAAGTCCTGGAAGAGACCAGTACGTATAAAACTACAGAAAAAAACCTATCTGAATTACTAAGAGAAGTAACAAGTAATAATTAAAAAAAAAAGTTACAGTAACTGACTAAGCCTGTTTTAAAATTATTTAAAATCCAGTTTGAGGAAATAATCACACATACACAGCCTGCTGTTGTGGCTTTTTAATCCAGTAGGTGTAAAATTGAAATCCTTAAATTACTATGGGAGAACTATTTTAAGTAATTAGGGCAAAGCCTGTGTAAGATGTGCTAGACATTAAACATCCAGGATAAAGAATTAAAGTGTGATCAAAATAGGATGTTAGAAACTTTGCAAAATACAAGATGATTTTAAGTGGTGAACTACATTAGTTTTGAGCAGTTTTACATTATGATTTTTATGATTTTTTTTTTCTAGCACTAATACATCAGCATTTGTAGCCAGCAGTTTTCCACTTCCCCACTGGCTCTATCAGACATGAGGGAAACATCTAGCAACTTCTTGCAGAAATCATCTGTGTAGTCCCTCTGCTAACAAAAATATGCTATGAAAACCACATACAGACCTTTAAGATCATCAAATGCAACTGTTAACCTAACACCTCCAAATCCACCACTAAACCATGTTCCTACATCTACATGCCCCTGTAAATACTTCCAGGGATGGTCACTCAATCACTTCCCTGGGCAGTTTGTTCAAATGCCTGAAAACCCTTTCAGGAAGAAATATTTTCTAATATCCAGTGCAAACCTCCTCTGGTTGAACACCATCAGCAATAGTGCTCTGTGTTAACTGCGGAAATTACTTTGAATCTTGGTTTGCTCTTTCTATTCATCTAGAATCTAAATTTTACTGCAGGTTATTGACAGCATTTTGAGCTGATAACTTCACTGTGTACATCTAAATGCTGCAAGGGTTGAATCCCATTTTTAAGCAGCTTTTCCTTGTACTTGGGAACTGGATTAAGTTCCCAAATTGTAGATTGTAGATGTTGATTGAGGATAATTAAATTTAGTTGACTCAGTGTGTAATTCTACATCTATTAGATGTTTATGTTACCATTACAGTCAATGAAGATCTAGTAATAACTAGTGAAGGGAGTTTAGAGAAAAATTCAATTTGCTGGAGAATATAGTTATTTTTTTTTCATCTGAAGTTTTCTAATCTCCATTAATTATCCCACCTAAATGCTTTAAATTTGGTATATAAATTTAGCTGTACAAGATCTTTCTCTGTAATACACTGAAGTAGCTGCTTCTTTCGTTTGTCTGTGTGGAAAAGTATCAGGAATATTCTGCAGGAAAAAATGTATGTGAAAGGTGAGTGCCTAAATTAGGTAGATTTCACTCTTGCTACTGCAGCACTGTGGGATAGCTTCCTTACATAAAGCCATATAGTGGGAGTACTAGAGATGGATGAAAAGAGCTATTGTCATGGCAAAAACCAACTGTTGCACATATTACAGGCAATTACATTTAATGGATCTAAAGTGACAGTTATCATGTAGTTAGAAGCTGGTGATAGAAGAAAACTTGTTTTCCAACAACAGATGATATTATGGAAGTTTACTCTGTCTAGAATTGCTGATTCTTTGCTTTTCAGATCCTCAATCCCATTAAGATTGCACGCAGACAGCATGTTGTGAAAAGCAGAACTTGGGTAATTCACTCCAAAGGTAAAGGTCAAGAGGAAAAGAGTACTGGTACCATCTCTAGTTAGATTAAATTTCTGCATTGATTTTGAGTTTTTTGAGTAATGCGGTAGCAAGCTGACTCCATCTTGAAGTATTCTGAGAACATATTCGGAGAGCTCCGCAGTGATGAGGGTATATGAGTCAAAGGGTGCAGTTTAGGAAGAAACACATATAGAAGTGTTTAATGACAGTGTAAAGGGCAGTTGACAGAGGACGATGGTTGCCTAGCACTAGAAAGGAATATGCAAGATTCTCTCATACCATTGGACCAGATATTTGTGCCCAGCTCTTTGTATGTGGTGTTGTTCAGGTATTCAATGATAGGTGTACAAAAACATCTCTGACCTTTCTTATTAGGAAGAATTCACAGTGACAGAAGTTTGAGTTTTCTAATGTATAAGTTCTCAGTACTGGTACTGAATAGATATTCTTCAGTTTTCATAAAAGTCCTTACAGTTTGGTATCAGAAATATTTTTTTTTATATGGATTTGGAAGGAATTTTTCAAAGCATAGTTATAAACCCAGTTAGAGCATGTATATGAAATATTACAACTTTCTGATTCTTATGTATGTTTTGTTTCAAAGTGAATTTAAACTATATGAAATACTCAAACTGAAACTTGTCCAATCATGTTTAAGAGTGATAACGCTTACTGTTATGTTCTATGCTGACCATCACTTTCACAAGCTGTTAATTTGCAGAACATTTTATAACTAATCAACAAAATTATATGTAATATACAAAACACTTTCAGCACCTAAGTCTTAAAAAGTCAGAAAGATGATCAATTATTTTCACATAAATGTTCTTTATACATTATTTCTTTATGGCTTATCACAATTAGTAATTAATATCACATAAATGTTCATAGGATTTCTCTGAATTACTTGTCATTCTTGTCATGACTTTTTTGTGAGATATTTCAGCTCATGGACAGATCAAACTTTTTTGATAATCTATCTCTGCTTTACAGATTATTTGGTCTCTAGTTTATTAAGGTAGACACAAATTTATAGATGTTAATAAGTAAATAATTTAGAAAGGTTTGTATGAATACAAATGGTTTTAGGCTTTCAAGTGTATGTTTTGTTAACTTAAAAATAGAACATTTAAAGTTAAAATAAAAAAAATATAATTGAAAAATGAACACTTGTCCCATAGAAATCAGTGACAAGATGGTCAAAACAGTCTGATAAAGAACAGTAGATTTCAGTCTTCCAGGTTAATACTTTTTGTGAACAGAATCTGTGTGACTAGTTGTGACAGATATACTCAACTCCTTAACCAAACCAGCAGTAGTTTAGTTCAGTTTCCAAAGGAGGAGGACCCATAAGCAGGCCAAGAACTCCTCTAGTGTCAATCTGTTCTCTGAAACTCCACAAAGGAGCAGAGTGACACAATGAACATCGATGCATGTGAACTTGGAACATTAATCACAAGATTAACACATGACTAGCACGTTGCTTTTCCAAGACTCGTTTATCAAAGAACCAAGAAAGTTGTGAGTACAGGGAATCTTATTCATAATTGCATGTAATTTTGTAATACGGCAGCTGAAGTGAGCGTTCTTTGAGGTTTTCCAACTAAACAGCCTGGCTACTTGGCAGTTATTTCCCCTTGAACTGGGATGCCTCTCTTGAGGCAGAGAAACCTTTTACCAATCTTTAGTAAGTACCTGATATCACACATAACCTTGTAGTATGGTAACTTTTATTTGCACCTTGGGAACTTTGATTTTGACTTGGTAACTTTGAATCATTGTTCAAACGTTTGTGCTGTAGAGTAATAGAGTGAACCTTGTAACTGAACTTTGTTAAATGGTACTTTTACAACATCATGTTAAAACCAATTTTGCTAATATGTTTAACAGTGATTCTTTAAGTGATCTGAATCACCTATTCACAACACTAGTTTTATTTAAAATCATAGAATTGTCTAGGTCAGAAGGGACCTTTAAGATCATATAGTGCTACCATCAACCTAACTCTCATAAAAAAACACCACTAAACTATGTCTCTAAGTGCTATGTCAATCTACCTTTTAAATACCTCCAGGGCTGATGTCTCAAACACTTCCCTGGGCAGCCCATTCCAATGCTTAATAACCGTTTCAGTGTAAAATTTTTTACTCATCTCCAATCTGAATCTCCCCTGAGGTAACTTGAGGCCATTTCCTCTTGTCCTATCACCAGTGACTTGGGAGAAGGGACCAACCCCAGCCTCTCTACAACATCCTTTCAGGTAATTGTAGAGCACATTAAGGTCTCCCCTCAGCCTCCTTTTCTCTAGGCTGAACAACCTCAGCTCCCTCAGCCTCTCCTCATAAGACTTATTCTCCCGATCCCTCAACAGTTTTGTTGCCCCTCTTCGGACATGCTCCAGCACCTCAATGTCTTTTTTGTCGTAAAGGGCCCAAAACTGTACACAGTACTCAAGGTGGGGCCTCACCAGTGACAAGTACGGAGGGAATATCACCTCACAAGTCCTACTTGCCACTCTGTTCCTGACACAGGCCAGGATGCTGTTGGCTTTCTTGGCCACCTGGGCACACTGCTGGCTCATGTTCAGCCAACAGTCAAACAACACCCCCAGGTCCTTTTCTGCCAGGCAGCTCTCCAGCCCTCTTCCCCAAATTTGGTGTTGTGACCCAAGTGCAGGACCTTGCACTTGACCTCAATGAACCTCATCCGATTGGCTCTGACCCACTGATCCAGCCTGTCCAGGTCCCTCTGCAAAACCTTCCTACCCTCAAGCAGGCTGACACTCCCACCTAACTTGGTGTCATCTGCAAATTTACTGAGGGTGCCCTCAATCCCTTCATCCAGATAATTGATAAAAATGTTAAAAGGAACCGGCCCCAATACCAAGCCCTAGGGTATACCATTTGTGACTGAGCACCAACTGGATTTAATGCCATTCACCACCAGTTTCTGGGCTCAGCTCTCCAGCCTGTTTTTTACCCAGTGGAGAATACTCCCATCCAAGCCATGGGCAGACAGTTTCTCCAGGAGGAGATTGTGGGAGATTGTATCAAAAGCCTTACTAAAGTCCAGGTAAACAACATCCATAGCTTTTCCTTCATCCACTGAGTGGGTCACTTTGTCATAAAAAGAGATCAGGTTTGTTAAGCAGGACCTG
>VXBJ01005257.1:550004-618884 GCA_013400055.1 Nycticryphes semicollaris
TGATTGGCCTTCTGGGCTGCAAGTGCACACTGCCTGCTCATGTCCAGCTTCTCATCCATCAGGACCCCCAAGTTCCTTTCCTCAGGGATGCTTTCTAATACTTCATCTCCTAGTCTGTATTGATAGTGAGGATTGTTCTGGCCCAGGTGCAGAACCCTGCACTTGCTCTTGTTAAGCCTCATGAGGTTCACCTGGGCCCACCTCTCCAGACTGTTCAGGTCTCTCAGGATGACATCCTGTCCCTCTGGTGCATTGACAATAACACCCAGGTTGGTATCATCTGCAAACTTGCTGATGGTGAACTCAATCCCTCTATCTGTATTATTGATAAAAATGTTAAACAGTACCGGTCCCAGCATGGACCCTTGGGAGATACCACTTGTCACTGCTCTTCATCTGGACCTCAAGCCATTGAGTACCACCCTCTGGATGTGACTATCCAGGCAGTAACTTATCCGCTGAACAGTTCACCCATCAAAACCATGATGATCTGTTCCATGACCTTCCCAGACACTGAGGTCAGACTGACAGGCTTGTAGTTCCCCAGATCATCCTTCTGGCCTTTCTTGTAGATGAGTGTCACATTTGCTAGACACCAGTCAGCTGGGACCTCCCCAAGTTTCCAGGACTGCTGATAAATGATGGAAATTGGCTCAGTGAGTACCTCCACCAGCTCCCTCAGTACCCTCCGGTGTGTCCCATCTGGCCCTATAAACTTGTTTATATCCATGTAAACCTCCCTTTGAAGGTTCATTCTGCTTTCTACCCCTATCTGCTAGCTCAAGGGTCTGGGTACTCCACTAGCAAAGACTGAGGCAAAGAAGACATTAAGTACCTCAGCCTTCTCCTCATCCTTTGCCACTATGCCACAGACTTCATCTGTTAGAGGATGGAGATTCTCTTGAGTCCTCCTCTTGCTACTAATAGACTTATAGAAATTATTTTAATTGTTTTTAACATCTAAGGCCAGGTTAAGTTCTAATTGGGCTTTGGCCTCTCTAATCTTTTCCCTACATAGCCTTACAACACCTTTGTAATCTTCCCGAGTGGCCTGCCCCTTTTTCCAAAGGCCATAAACTCTTCTTTAATCCCTGATTTGTATGGAAACAAATGGTTTTGGGCTTTATGCTGACCTTTCTACAGTTGTGTTCAGATAGTGTAAATGCAGCCTTTCTTTCAGGAACACAGGAAAGTTGTTTTTCTTTGAACTACCTTTGTCAAGGCACTGAGACAGTTTACTCTTGTGGAAGGGTTAAAGCACAGAGTTCCATTCTATTTGTAACAGTATTCCAAAATAATAAGAGTATTATTCTTCCTATCCCTTCTTCCTTCCCTTCCTAGGGGTAAGAATACATGCCCATACAGGCACACAGAGTATTGTCTCCTCAAATTGAACTGTAGCTGCCTACATAGAAAAAGAATTTTATGTAATGAGGATAATCACATACAATGAGGATATATCACCAAGGCCAAGAGCTTGGCAAGGTTTGGAAAGTAATTTATCACTAATGAGAACATCTGTAAGATTAAAAGTAAAACCTAGTAATTTAGACAGAATGCAAAATTGTTTGCCTCCAGTCTCTCCAGTAAGAATGCTAAGAAGAGACATGGCTAGGAACAAAGGACTGAAAATTGCTCTACTTCATTGCTCAAATATTTGCTTAAAGAAATACTGGAGATGTTCATACTAGAAGGGATGCTGAGCAAGTGGAAATTAGAATAGTCTGCTGTGTTAGTGCTACTTGTCATCCCTGGAAACATTCAAAGTTGGGTTGGATGGCGATCTGAGCAATCAGATCGAGTTGAAGATGTCCCTGCAAATTGCAAGGGAGCTTGCGCTAGATGACCCTTAAAGGTTCCTTCCAATCCAAACTATTCTATGACTATAAGTGAACACAGTGACCACTGTGAACACAACTTTTCCACACTTCTTTAGTAAGAATGAAGCTCCAGGGGGCCTTCAGAAGCTAACAGCTCATATATCAGTGACTGGTGACAAAACATGACACAGTATTAAAGTACTTTTTCAAACATTGCAATCAGTGACATCAAGAGAAACTCACTCTTACTGCATAAATGGAAAAAAAAAGTGACAATAAAAGTATAAGCATTTCAAAATTTGCTGGAGAAGGAAAAAAATCAAAATTCTGAAGTCATTTGAAAAAAATGAAATATGAAAGAATTAAAAATCATAGATATTGTCTAAAAACCAATATAATAATAGTGGAAGTGTAGTAAAAGTAGCAGGACTTGGGGTTTGGAATTTACAATAGGGACCTTTTTTTCATCTAGCTTTTCTGCTCTGATAATAAGAATTCTTTTAATACTTTGGCTTATATCTTCCAATGATACATTTTCTTGAGGTAGGGAAATACCAGGGCAGGGGAGATAATCCAACAAGAGCCAACATCTCTCGCAGGTGACACTGACAAGGTGTGGGTGTTGCCAGAGCAAAAGTGACAGTCTCCCCTTCCAGTACCTGAAGGGGGCTTATGGGAGAGATGGGGAGGGACTTTTTATCAGGGACTAGAGTGATACGATGAGGGGTAGTGGTTTTAAACTGAAAGAGGGAGACTGAGGTTAGATATTAGGAAGAAATTATTTTCTGTGAGGGTGGTGAGGCACTGGACAGGTTGCTCAGAGAAACTGTGGATGACTCATCCCTGGAAGGATTCAGGGCTAGGCTGGATGGAGTTTTGAGTAACCCGGTGTAGTGGAAGGTTTTCCTGCCCATAGCAGGGGAGGTTGGAACTAGACGATTTTTAAGGTCCCTTTCAACTCAAACTATTCAGTGGTTTTCCAAGGCTACAAGTTCCTATTTTTAACCTGGCTGATTGTTTGCTTTTTATTGGAAAATAAGGTTCTGAGCTTTGTGAGGAGAGAGACCTGGAGACATAATGGCTCAAGATATTGAAAAGTGGCATGTAGGACATTACAGCTTTCTGATATCTGTTTATGGAAGTGACTAGTGACAGCAAGTCTTTGTCATTGGATTGGATTGGATCAAGGATTGGATTCCTTCCTTTATGTGCAACGAAGCAGTGGCACTCTTTCAATGTCAAGTTCTTCTTTGCAGATGTTTCTATCCCAAAGAACTCACAGATTTGGTTTTGGCAGTGCATTCAGAGAGGGCAAAGATACGTTAAGCATGGTTGTCTTCTCTGTAAATGTGTTTCCTTTAGGCAGTGATAAGACATATGATCAATGTGGAAATTGCATTGCCATTGATACTGTTTTGTATTTGTCATCTAGTGAAGATATGTACCCAGTGGAAGTTTAACTTGTACCTGAGGGCAGATAGAAACCCTCTGAAGAGATTCTCTTTACATGGCCATCAGCTCAGCAATTGCTAGAAAATTATATGATTCATTCAGTTTCTCCCTATTTTGAGAGATATGTTCTGGAAGTATTAGTGCTTCTTAGGGCCTTAGTATGCTGAAGTGCTCATTGTGTTTAATGAAGTGCCAGGAACAGAAGGATTTGGAGACAAATTCTGAAGATACTTCAAATTCTATATCTATAGAAGTGCTTAGCAATATTATGCATCCTGCCACAGAGGAAATATTTGCTATCTAGTAGAAAATGGAAGGAATAGAAATGCCTAATATTATTAGTTAAATCTTAAGATAAATGGCAATTATTCCTAACTTATCCTAAATTATGGTCCAATAGTGCTTCCAAGGTCAATAATCACCTTTTACAGCTTGTTCATTTGGTAACCCGAATATTTTTGAGGTCACGTTCTGTTTTCTCAGCATTTTTTTCAAAAGCCCCTATATGGATGTTGTTCCAGCTGCAATAGCAATTAAAATTAAGGGATCTCCGGAGTCAAAGTTGTATATAATTGCCTCTTGTAAATTTGAACAAAGACATTCTATCTGTTATCCACTTAGAGATCATAGTCCAACATAACGCTTTGTGTCTATAATACTGTATTTCTTAGATATCAGAGCCTGGACTAGGCATTGAATCACAGTGCGTCTGAGGTAGGAAGGCGCTTCTAGAGATCTTCTAATCAAACCTAGTCTAACTCTAGTCAGAGCATGTTCAGCAAAAGCAGGTTGCTCAGGGCCACGTCCAGTTGGTTTTTTTAATTTCTCCAGGGATAGAGATAGTCATGATAGACTCTCTGTGCAATCTGCTGTAATGTTTGATCAACCATGTAGTAAAAGGGTTTCTTCTAATGTTTAAGTAGAATTTTCTGTATTTTAGTATGTGCATATTGCCTCATTTCCTGTCATTGGATAGTCCTGTGAAGAGTCTGGACTGGTCTTTATTCCCTGCCATTGAATATTTGTGTACATGAATAAGATTTCCACTGAACCTTCTCTTCTTCAGGTTGAATAATCCCAGCTCTCTTAGACACTCCTCCTATATCAGATATTCCAGTCCCTTAATAATCTTTGTAGTCCTTTGATAGATTTTTGTCAGCATGTCCACATCCCTCTTATACTAGGAAGCCCAGATCCGGACACAGTACTCCACATCTCACCAGGGCAGAGTAGAGGGGAAGGATCATCTCCCTCAGTCTCTTGTTGATATTCTTCCTAATGCAGCTGAGGATGCTATTGGCTTTCTTTGCTGCAAGGACACATTGCTCAGTCTTGGTTAACATAGTGTACTCCATAACACCCAGGTCCTTTTCTGTTCTGGAAAACAACTTTTCACCTCTTGGTCCCCCAGCATTTACTGGTGTATGGGGTTATGCCTCCCCAGGGGAAGGATTTGTTTGCCTTTGTTGAACTTCATGAGATCCTTCTCAACCCAGGTCTCCAGTCTGACCATGTCTCTCTGAACAGCAGTATAACTATCTGGTGTATTAACCACTCCTCCCAGGTTTGCGCTGTCTGCAAACCTGCCAAGGATGTGCTCTGTCTCATCATCACATTATTAAGGAAGTTGTTAAATAGTATTGCCTCGGTATTGACCCCTGAGGTATGGGGCAGGGCCGGGGTGGGGGTGGAAGTGGAGAGTGTACAGTCACTAGTGGCTGCCATCTAGTTGGACTTCATGCCTCTGATCACAACCCTTTGAGCCCAGCAGTTCTGACAGTTTTCAATCCACTCACTTTCTGTGTATCTAGCCCATACTTCATCAGTTTGTCTACAACGATATTATGGGAGAGGATCAAGAGTCTCACAATGGTAAACATTAAAAACATCCAGTGCTCTCCCCTCATCAAATGAAGGGTATCAGGTTGGTCAGACATGAATCTCTTCTGGATCTCTCTTCTCAACAGGTCTGTTGCCCATGGGATTCTTCCAAGTTGATTCTTGACCAGCCTCTCCTAAAGTTCAGGTCTGTGATCCTGCTATTTGCTCTACTCACTCCTCACCTGATCCTGAATTCTACCATCTCATAGTGATTGTCATCTGAAGCTACCCAGTTCTATGGGGTCAGGCAGGTTCTTTGAAGCATCCTTGACAGAATGAGAACTGGCTACAGGGTTGTATTTATATTTAGAGCTTTATTATTATATAAAGCCTTTAGTAATCAGCATAGCTTATCGTTGTGCAGAATTTCTAGGAATTAGCATGGCTTTCTTACTACATAAAATTACAGGTACCTAGACTTTTCAATCACCTGCCCCTCTGCAGATCAGGCAAATTTCTTAACAATCATTGTGCAATACAATAATTATAATCTAGACTCTGACTTTAAGAAGTACATAATTCACTCCGTCCTTGGAGGAAGCAGAACAGCAGAGGTGGTTTGAAGTTATTCTAGCCAACAGTGAGTGTTGTTTCCCTTACCCCTCCATCACAGTGCAGGCATCCCTTTTACCACACCTGGAAGCATGAAGCCTTGAGCAGCCTAGCTGCTATTGCATCAGCTTAAAAAGCCTTTTGGATAAGTGGATGCATTTATATCTCTCAGTCTGGAAGTTAGGTCTTTATCATTTCCATATATTAGTGGATTCTGAAGGGGCTGCCAGGCAATCAAAATGCAAGAATTTTGACTGCAAGAGACAGCAAGCTGCACATAGTAATGGCTGTATAATGATCTTTATCTCTTCCTGTCATTTCTATGTCTGGTCCTGCCTACCTGTTGTTCTTGGTTTGACCTAATGGTGCTGTTCCCAAGATACATCAGACCTTAGCAAGAGTTGAGTTAATAGTCACAGGAGGCATCCGTGACTACCTGGGAATCACAGGTTTTGTCATTCAGAATATCTCATGTGCTATCATGCCGCCCTGTTCCATAACTAGTGTCATCATAACCTGGCAACACTATGTGCCAGACGCCAGGAGTGGGGAGGACTGGTCAGGTCGCTGCAGCCAAAGCTCCATTCATCTTTCAGATTCCTGACAAGTGCTTCTTTGTTTATACAAGGTCCATCAGACTGTATCTGTCCTTATTTGTCTGTAGGAATTTAGCATACAGGCTGTCCAGAAAGCTTTGGGTGCTTATGCTCTCCTGCTGCCACAGTTGACCTATCTTTGTGTTTGCTCCAGTCTCTGCTTACTCAGTTGTATGTCAGGAGTCTTCTGACTTTATTCTGTGTTTTTGTGATTCCTCATATTTCTAAATAGAATAATAGAATAGAATCATAGAATGGTTAGAGTTGGAAGGGACCTTAAAGATCATCGAGTTCCAACCCTCTGCCATGGACAGGGACACCTCCCACTAAACCAGATCGTTCAAAGCCCCATCCAGCTTGGCCTTGAGCACTCCCAGGGGTGGGGCTTCCACAATGTATATGTATATGTATATGTATATGTATATGTATATGTATATGTATACGTATACGTATACGTATACGTATACGTATACGTATATGTATATAAAGTTTGTATAGTATTGAAAAAGCCATGTACCATAACTTCTGGTTAATGTACAATTAAATTCTAGTTTTCAATGAGCTTTCCCTTCTTATGAGACTCCGTTTTCTTCTTTTCCAACTGCTACTCTTTGATCATGGAGTTGCTCAGTTGGCATACCTCTAGTTCATACCTCTAGTGCTCTAACCCTGTCTTTCTAATGGTTTCATTCTCTGTTTATGTGCTGAAGACAGAATGAAGTATGGATTCCATTTGACAGGGTTCTAGGTCAGTGAAGATGGGATGAAGAGAATACAGTTTTTCTACCTGCAAGATTCATCACAGATGTCATTAAACTGGTGCATCCTTCTTGCTCGCTGCATACTGTGTTAAATAAGTAATGCAATGTGTCCTAACAGACTTGTCTGATCATCAGGAAAAGCTATACCTTGCAAGAACCATGCTGTTTCTAAAAATTAGGCCAGGGATCAGAAGTCTGGCAGTGCAAACTATAATGAGCATGTTATTAAAGAATCACTTCATAAGACAGGTTAATAAATGTTAAACACTTATTTTGGCCTCAGTTAAATGTGGTCTAGTAAATTTTTTTCAGTAATAAATCATTAAATGATATCTTTCCCTGTCAAACTACCTAAGACTTGTTTTGCTGAAAATGATGGTGTTTGTAAATAGCACAGTCCATAGTTGTTTTACTTAAAGGTTTTTGTTTAAATGTCACACCTATATATACATTAAATATGTATATATTAAATATGTATATATTAAATTAGAGACATGACATTTAAAAAGATTTAATTGTGTACTAACATTCACATCAATAATTGATAATCACTAAATTGTTTGTCTTAACATCAAAGTTAACAACCTTAACTTTTCTCTGTAGCAAAAATATTGAAATGTCTTCAATTTCATATAATTCTTGTTAGCTATTCATTTTTTTTAGAAGAAACATAACACATAACTGCATAACCTGGTAATAGTGGATGCATATCTTTCTAGAAAGCTCCACTATGTAATATTGTAAAATGAATAACAGAATGAATTTCTGAATAACAGAATGAATCCATAAAACAAGTTATGTCTAAATAATATTAAGAAGATATAGCAATTAAGGAAACATTAAAGGAATTGTCCAGAAACTTCATTTGTTAGTAGCTTCCAGAAAATCCAAAATATTTTAGAGGCCAACTATAAAAAGCTAAAACATACTTTCTTCCTCTCCTCTGCATGTTAGATGACTTACGTTTCCTCCTGTTGGACTTAAAAGTTAATTGGTCACTTAATTTTCTTTTTCTGCATATGTCCAAAATTACTGCGTAAACAGCCAAGGATCTATTTCTTAGCCTGAACCTCAGATTTGTTTATAAGCTAAGCAAAGTATTATGCATGGACATTAAAAGAGGACCTGAATGTATACATAACCTGGCAGCATGCCTAATAAATCTTAATATGATAGAGTCTTTCATAAAAGGCAGATGTAGATGCAATATGTAAGAAATGTATAATAGACAGTCACAGGAAGACCTTTTAACTTAAAAAAAAAAAAAAAATTATCCTGTTATGCTGTCAATGGGCCTGAAGGCTCAACTGAAATAGGATCCTCCCTCCCTCCAGATATTTCAGTTACGCAAGTCATGGTCTCATTCAACAGTGTAATTGGTCTACTTTGCTTGGAGAGGGCAACCATGCATTGCATGTACTGTATGCATTTTTATACTATATACTTACTGGATGAAAACCAGAACTAAACCTGGTTCACGGGTTTACAATTCAGGTCTTAGGCAGCAGAGCATTCCTTAAGTGAAAAATTATAAAATTATGAACATGGTTTATAACAGGTAAATAACTTATTTCCCTGATACATTATTTTTGTGCAATTGGAAAACATATTTCAGAGAAATGTGTTTCGTAAGTTCCATTCTGCATAATAATTTTCATTTGTTCTTGTGCAATCATCTCCAAAGATGAGCCAAAAGCTCTTTATGGTACCCGGTCATTCTGAAGAGAGATGTGCGCAAATATGAAATAGGGAGGAAAGGACTTTTCTTATGCCAGGAATTTGTTCTTAGAACTTAAAATGGGCTGTAGAAATGTCATTTTCAGAACATGACTAGAAGTGAGATTGCAGTGCTAGATATCACTAAGCATAAAAGCATATTATGTAACTTTTATAGCTCTCTTTTGTGCAATGGCTTTCTGTGCTGATTAACTGAAAAATTCTATTGTTGTCATTTTGTGGCCCAGAGTACAATGTGATTTTATTTAATAAGATGTATAACCTTCCCGCCTGCCTATTCTTGTCAGCACTGCTAAATGGGGTATACATACATCATCATGACTCTGGCAATGTTTTTTGTTGATCTCGTTATGCTTTCCAAAATACTTCATTGCAAGACATGTTGACATTAAAAAAAATAAATACAAAAGAGAGAGGAGAGAAATGTATTTAACATTAGTTTCATAACCTCTCTTTCCATAACTTTACAGTACATTTACTGAGTCAGGAGAAGGAAGGATTGCTTTCAAAACTGCCTGGGAATTAAAATCAGAGAAGCCAGTCACCAACTATAGCATTCTCCAATTAAATTTCAGGGGAAAAGTCCTCATGTTATGTCTTCTACTCACCGCTCTATTGCTCATTTGTAAAAACAAACATTTGCCATGAAGACATAACTGCCAATTTAGACTAACTAAGACAAATGGGATAATGAGGCCAGTGGCAGCTTTGAGTTGACAGACCCAGCCGAGTACCCAGCTCCAAGTTGAAAGCTCTGTTTTCCTGCCAGAAGGTCTATATGCTAATTCTAACTAATTTGCCAACCTTGGCCCTACAGTGTTTGACAATAGGAGAGCATACCATTTTGTTACAGATGTGACATTAATTTGGATGTAAACTAAAGTTGGAACAGGTAATTTATGCAATCTCCTAACTGAGGAGGCAGTAACCAAAAATGTAAAATCTTGCCTAGTAAAAATAAATACAAAAATACTTAAGTGTGAAGGAGAGATTATTTAAATGCAAATGATGATAAACGAATGGCAAAGTCTGTAGCAAATGATGAAAGAAGTAAAGCCACTATAGTCTGCAGCTTCTTATACCAGTTTGATTTAACGTCTTTATGTTAGCATTAAAAGAAGAAACAAAGAATTTGCCAAAATTCCAGACTGACCACAAAAGACCACTTTTGACCTGATATTCAATTGAAAAGCTGCACACATAGAAAAAAAATCAGATTATCTTGAAACAATATACTTATCTAAATTTTGTTAACTATTTTTTGAGGGAGTTTTTTCATAAAAGAAACTTCTTTTTTCCTCCTCCCATCCCCCCTCCTTACCGCCCTCCCCAAGCTTTATAAAGAAAACAAGTGGGAGTAAGGCATTTAGGAATGTTGTTAGGAATATTGTTTCTGTGGTTTTGGTTTTTTTTTTTTTTTTTCATAAATCTTTTAATGTGAAAAAATGTATTTATAAGTTCATTCCAGATACAAGGTTTCAATACAGATGAGAAATGTATTTTGTAGATATCTGGTACACGAAATAACAACAAACCGCCAAATGAATTTATATGTTTTTACTCTTTGGGGCTGTGCGAAGAATCTGTTATTTTAGAGGTGTATTAGCAACATTATTTTGCCCTTATGGAGTACAACATGGCTAATATGTAACATTATTGATAATGTTGCAAACAAAGCTATATATTGTCCCTAACATAATGGAGCTGCTGGTGATTTCAATGGTAGTTGTTTACATTGACCAAGGACGTTGTATGGCCTTACACTAAGATACCGCATAGAAAAAAATATTGTTTATATAAATGTTCATCCTAACAATTTTCCACAGTCAGATAATTATAATATCTAGAACTATAATGTAATTTTCTTTCTATTTCTAATGTGGCCATTATAAAGCTCTTCTAATGTGGATCTGTAGAATCAATCATTATCTATAACTAATGCACTTGAAACTTATATATGGGTTTATGCTGATTTGCTAAATGATCCACAAATAAAATATAAGCTTTCTTTTATGAAAAGCAAATAAATGTTACATCAGGTAATTATATATCTGACCAGCTGCTTAAAGAGAATTTAAATTTTTTAGAGTTTTATTGTTTTGCTTAATCTTCTATAGTTTTGCCTTAATCTACTGTATTTTAAAAGCTTTGTACACTAAAAATGAAAAAAAAAAAACCAAAAGATGCAGGACCCAATGAACAAAAAATAAAAGAATATATTCTATATATAAAATAACCAAATTTACTAATGCAAAGTGGTTTATGAAGCATTTTCTATAACATCTTAATGTCTAATATGTTAAAATAATTATTTGATATTATAAAGTGAGAGTCAGTATGCCTTATTCAGATTTCCAAGCTAGACAAATGCAATACTTTTCTGAAAACCTTTCAATACTCCTGCCTTCTCCCTTGACAAACAAGGGGAACCTAGCCATTTACTGCAGCAGAACTAGTTTACTAGGTGCCTGCAACTTATATGCACTTTTGATTCCACCACTAGTCGTTATAATAATTATGGACTCTACTGATTTCTGTTTTCTTGCTGTTTTTATGCAAGTTGCCAAATCTTTACAGTTTTAAGCAATTGCAATTTTATCTTGTACTCGTTAAGTGCATGCTGTTGTCATTACAGCTCATATCAGCAGTATTACTGTCAAATACTGGGTATCGAATATTGGGAAAAGCATAATGGTCAATCAGAAGATCTCCATCTACCTTTTAAGGACAAAGTTACAGTGTGAAGGACTGAGTGGAAAAGGCTTATCAAGTTGCATTTCATGTTGCATAGTGATTTATCTCAGGAGCTCGTGAGTAGGATTCATCTGGCATAGTTGTTACCTAGTAACTGCCGAGGAAAATGTATATGTGTGCATAAAATTTTGCTAAATCTAGCAGTCGGATCACTCAAGATGTGCATATAATAAGCAAGCCTTTGCAATGAAATGGTACAATAATTCTTATCGCAATCAGAAAAGAACACATCACAAATTAAATAATGCAACTGGTTTGAAAGAGATGACCATTGATGTCATGCTATGATCTTTGGTCTAGTAGAGAGTAGTAGACCATTCAAGAATAACTACACACTACACCACACAATTATATGGACAGTTTAAAGTTTTATAGAATAATAGAATGGTTCGGGTTGGAAGGGATCTTAAAGATCATTGAATTCCAACTCTCCTGACATCGGCAGGGACACCTTCCACTAGACCAGATGTGACAAAAAGGGAAAAGGATTTCATTGAGAGGTTCAAATTAACAATTTATTTGGACTTCACTCACAGGTCCAGTATGCCACCATTGCAGGTTCTATAGGTACAATGACAAATACACTACTGCAATTTAAAAACAATTCTCTAAATACACTATTACAACATACAAGTGATCATGAGAAATAACAACACAAACTACAAGCACGCTATATATTAATATAGTAAAAGAGTGCACCAATCACGATCTTAATAGCATGCCATATACCATACGTATGTTTCTTAATCATTTAACTTCTCTCTCAGGTAAGGTTGTTCAGTCCCTGAGAAATTACCCTGTACAGTGTCCTGGACAAGGTGGGTGCCTCTCCTACAGGCCTTCTGAATCTTTGAAAGATTCCCCCTTTTTGTCCCCAAACGTTACGGTTTATATTTCCTGATTTGATGGGGGTGCAGGATTATGCCTGAGTGGATTACACTGTCTGGAATATTTACCTCTGGCGGTGTGATGGCTCCTAAGTTTCTGTTGATGATTTTGTGATGTCTAGCACTCAAAGTCATGGGAATAGTGGTGAGATGGGACTCCATTTGGTTTCTTGTTTCGGTTCTGATTGTGATGCAATCTTGAGACAACCCCAGGCTGAGCCGTTTTTCAGCTCCTCCTCCTCTCTCCCCTCCCCCCCAGTTATCTCTCCATAGACAAGGTGGAGACAAAGTTGAGTCGAATGACAACTCCCTGCATCTCACCTATTGTGCTCTGAAACCGGTTTGGCTAGGTGCTCCCATACAGGTTGCTCAAAGCCCCATGGAGCCTGGTCTTGAAGGCCTCCAGGGATGGGGCCTCCAGGGATGGGGCATCCAGATCTTCTCTGGGCAATCTGTTCCAGTACCTCACAACCATCACAGTAAAGAATTTCTTCTTAATGTCTAATCTAAATGTCCCCTCATCCTATTGCTCCACACCTTCATAAAGAGTCCTGTCCATCCCCCCACCCCCCACCCCCCATCTTGCCTGCAGGCTCCCCTTTAGGCATTTGTAACTCATTATGGTGATTTGGAAGATGTTATACCAACTTCAAAAAACTAGGTGGGATTCTATCAGTTTAAGGATGTGTTTTATATTGCCCGATCTTCCATCTCTATGAACCTTTTTGATAGTTTTACATGTCTTGCAATATTTTTGATTATCCATTATCTCAGTACAATAGATGAAAAGTAGACTAGCACTGGGAAAAGGAAAGAGTATCACAGAATTCCAGAACAAGCAGTAGATTTGATGATAATATTCTATTTAGTTATGTTTTAAGGTTCATCAGTCAGGGAATTTTAATCAATTCAAAATACAGTAAATGAATTGTGTGTATATTTTTAATTGTAATAACATGATCACTTACATTGAGCATCATCATAGTTCAAGTTAATTATATCAACATATTAGATCTGAATTTACTCATAATCAAATAAAAAAGAGATCAGGCTTATCTGGCATTTCTGATTTTTTTTTAGTAGTCTGTTGATGGCCATTAATTATAGCAATTTGAGTTAGGTCTTTAACAAAGAGCTAGTCTGCTGGTTTTGTTTTATGGTCTATTTATGGACAATACAGTATTATTTAAAGTTTTTCTGATTCTTACAGGAAAAAAAAAACAAAACCCTGGAATAAAAAGTCTCAAAATGCTGACACATTTCTAACTTAATATACTTTTAAAAGTACCTAAAACTTTGGATTCCCCTAAATGAAAACTGACAACAAGAGCTTCTGATATTTTCAAACAGGCAAATAATGCTTTGTGACAGATATCTGTCTTTCCTCTGTTCTTGAAAGAACTACAGCAGAGAGAAGACAGAAAGCATTTTTTTACCTTCCCTGTAGCAGCGCTATTTTGTACAGGCAAGGATCTGAGGAGATAATAGTAATAAAATCCTAAGATATTTCTTTCTCTGTGAAAGCAGAGGGAAGCATTCAGTTTGGACTAATTTGTTTATAGGCTGCTTTTTGTGGTAAAAAGTAGATGTATAAATTTTAGAAATTATTTAACTAAATTGACTGATCTGGGTGATAAGTTGGCAAACAGCTGGTTAAGTTTCTACATATGGATGAATAATCACTTGACTGTAAATTTATCTTCAAGTCAGAATGAACGTGAAAAATCTAAATAGATTTTGGGTCAGTGATAAGCAAAAAGGAGCAGAAGAGCTCCCTTAAGAGAGACAAACACAAACTACTGATATATGACCTGGAAAATGAAGATGAGAAAGAAGCTTAAAATGACATGGTGCCTATGGAATGAATAATAGTTTATTAAAAAGAAAAACAATAAAAAATATAGTTGGAGATACTTTGAACTAAGATAGAGAGGACAACAGTGGTTGTAGGATGAAGGACAACTTGTTCTTTTACTTATGGAAGAAAACAAAACAATTTCCATTTAGAGTGTGATATATCACTAATTATTTTATGAACCTTCTATACCAATAATATTGTTAATCTTTGTCATTTGTGAAGAGAAACAGAATTCTCCAAGGCTCAGTTCAAATAAGTGATTTTATATGCTCATTTTAACATTAGATGTGTTACTGCCTCTAACTGCACCTTTCTCTTCCTTGATCATAATTGAAATCTAGGCAATGAGTTCAGATGTAGATATCAAATGCAGATGATATCACTTAAAGGCTAGCTGTCTGAAGACAAGATGTATCCTCTCCCATTTCATATTACTCAATGATACAGGTCTGCTCCTGGAATCAGCAAAATTATTGGAAGAGAGAAGCTGATTCTAATTACAAGCCTCATTCACTTTTGACAGCTTCACTGATTCCACATACTAATGTGAAGAACTGAACAAAAACGGCACAATCAATATAAATGAAATTAAATCTAGTTTCCAATTTTATTTGTACTTTTACTTAGAAAAACATATAATAAAATTCTCGTGAAATGGAAGAGTTTGGATGTATCCATGTGTGAACATTTGAGTCATATGTTAGGACAGTACTACAGACAGTTTTTTGTCTGCTTACTGCTACTTTTGCAAGCCACTGTTCTCAGCTCTTATAGCTCTACCAAATTTCTGTTATTCAGTTGGACTTTTTCAAACCAAGTGTAAGACTAGGTGATATTAGTAGCCTCAGAAGAAGGGCACCTCTGATGACTTGCCAGAAAACATATGTGCAAGAATCCACAGGGGTGATCACCATCTACACATTGCTGTTAGGGTTTGATTTAAGCTCCTACTGCTCTCATGATTGTCACCATTATTGCTTGATGGCTTCTGACCAGGGGATACCACCATGCCAGACGTAGTTTTGTGTTCCCTCTGCCTTACTGGCTGACCAAGTCTACAAAAACTCGGTCTCCAGCTAATTATGCAATGATGTCAACCAATTGATTTGCAAAAATCATGCTTTTTTTCTTATTTTAGCATTGCACCTTCATACTTGTAATAAAAAATAGTGTTAAGTGATGTAGAAGTGACAGACTTTGCACTTTTGTTTTCTTCTTTTTTAATTTTCTTGCTTGGAAGGGTGCTTTTACTCAGTGCTCTACTTCCTGAGCAATTAACTTTAGCAGTTGGTAGATACTGAGCTTGAATAAAGGTGTGCTGAAATGGGTAAAAAGAAATGATCCAACAATGATGCCTATAGAATAGTTTCTTCAACACCTAAGAGAGACTTGTATTAAAATCCCCGTTGTTCTGAAGTTGTTTTTATTGGGAGGTATATATTTAATCTTGAAAAATCATTTTTCAACAATTTTTTCTTTGCATTTCAAAATGAAAAGAGGTATACCATTTCACACAGCACTCTGAGCTTCCATGCTGGGGTGGAGGTGCAGACAGCCTAATGCGGTACCATTAATAATTTGTCCAGTTGTAACTTTACATTTGCTGTAGGTGAAAACTGTTGCAGTCTACAATACACTAATCACATACATTGATTATGTTTACTGACTTTTCAATTAATTACAACTGTGGCTTTCATAAATGGATACATAAAATTTAAAAGGGAATATTGGTTTGTTTGACAAGATCTAAGCAATTGCATAATTGGATTATGATTTTAGTGTGCTTGTTTCCCTGGGCAATTAAGCTATGTATAAAATATTTATTTTGAGATACATTTTTCTTACATAGAGGAATTGTTCAGGACCAAGCATTTGACTTACACACTGCTAGTACTGTGTAGTGACACAGCAGAGTCACTGCTGTTCCTGCTGATGAAGAGACTAATCTTATTTTATTCATGTTCATGCATTCGCTTGTACTTGAACAATTTCACGGAACTAAGAAAAAGTATAATTTCAATATTCACAATACCAAACAATTTAGAAAAGAACAACTAGAGAATAAGCAAGGCCTTAATGCTTCAAGTCCACGACTCTTGAGATTTGGCTTTTCATGTCTTTCTGCTTAAAACATAGAAAAACTGTTTTCATTGGTAGTTACGAAACAGACATGGCTTTGCTATGATGAAGAATGACGTGACCCATTTCTAGTGAAATAGGAATAATAGCATTTTCTCTGCGTGTTTGCTTTTTTCCCCCCATTATTTGTTAGACAATAATCTGTTCAGAGCAAAGATAGATTTTTCAGAAGTGTTTAGTACAATTTTGCCTCCATCAAATTATTTTGTCTTTATTGTAATGATGTAATAAATGCAGTCGTCATACAAAATAGCCTGTTTACTTTCTACAGAGCATCAGTGTTTCACTGTTTGCAGTGTTATAATATTTAGTATCAAACAGATCTCCTTGATTTTTCTTTTGGAATTTGCATGTAACAGAGAAAGCTTTGGCATTCAACACATTCTACAGCGTGGTGTTTCTTTCTTCTCAACCCCCAATATACAAGCATGCAATTCATAGTAATTATATGGGTTAATGATTTCTCTCTCTGTTACAAATCTCTGGATGTAGTTATTCATCACAAATTGAGTTCTGTCTCTAAAAAACCATACGAATTCCAGGTATTCAAAGTATCAATTCAAAACATAGGAGCAAATAATTGTAATCTGTACCCGTTTCCAAATCTTTTGAAACTGTACTGAGCAACTATTCAGCATTCTGTCACCAATCCAGACTTCTTCATATAACATCATAAAAGTGTCTGAAAATAATGAGAACTGAAAGTTAAAAAAAAAAAAAAAGTATTTTCAACAGTATTAAAAAAAAAAACTATGATCCAATCCTTTTTGATCTCTAAAAACTAATACTGCCTCCCAAAGACAGGGCATCTCTGACTACCATATAAAGTGTAATTTCTGCTTGTATATCAATGTAGTATATGCTTCTGTACAGAGGTATATGAAGATTGTTCTAAACCGTTTATACACAGATCATTTTCAGATTTTATTTTATTAAACCTTACTTTGTATATGAATTTATATAACAACAGATAAAGTAGAATTCATGTAATGTAACATGAGCACACCAGAGTTAAGCATATAGTCTTAAACTAGTTTAAATATATACATCCTCTCTGTTAGTCCCTAAAGAGGCTTAGGCATATCTGAACACTGCCTTTGATTAAATAATCTATTGGTGAGGTGAATTGATTTCTAGCTGTTAGTCTGTCTCTGTTGACTGTAGAGGTAGCAGGAGATTCAGTTTTGAGTAGGTAAATGTAGTTTTTGTGACAAGTAATCGGTCAGGGAAAGGGAGTGGACCCAGAGGTGCACTATGAATTCCTCAATCTCATGGGGAAATATGCACATTGAAAAGCAAAAACCTGTCTCAGAATTATGCTAGGGAAATAAGAGGGACCATATCCATATGTAACCATTTGGCTCCCAGAAAATAATTTATAATTTCTCATCAGTTGCTAAATTTTGATTTACGTTTTAGGAAAAGAATTCAACACTAGCAAATAAGGTTTCCATTAGTCAGCACAATAAGTAGGGAAACACACAAATTAGCCAACAGAAAACAGCAGAGAGAACTTGGGCATCTCCTTCACTGCACAAAGTTCCCTGGTTATTTAAGATGGTGATTAATATGGTGAAAAATGTTCCTTTTAGGTTGACAGTCTTTCTCTGCATGGAGAACTGGATCCTTTCCTTCTCTGCCTCCTATGAAACGTGTCTGGAAGTGTCAGTATTGTCCACCTTTCATATGATAGCCCAGAGCACACATTCAAGATGTAACAGATCTCATTTCTATGACTTCCTCAGCCTGAGGTGGTTCAAACCTGCATTTCCCAGGAGAGTGACTCAACCAGTGGAAAGGGAGGGAGCTTTCTCTCCATATTTTCTGACAGAGCTTTGACTCTGCAGCTCATAATTTAAGATTTATGGAATGAGTGAGAATAAGCATAAGAAGTTCCCTGCTTCTTAACCCACTGATGGAACCATTCATATGAGATAGTGGGGTTTTTGCAATTTATTTGTGTATTATAAAATGGAAAACAAGTAAGCAGTTGTAGGAGCAGAAACCAGATTTAAGGACTTTCATGCTCCCAAATTATTAGTCCAGTTATCAGGCTATTAAGTCATGCTCCCTCTTCTGTCTTTACTATGTCCCTAGGAGTCTTTCATATCTTTTGATGTCATTTTACAGGTTTGGCAAATGTGGAGAACATACCTTCCTTCTTTCCCAGGCTGTTGGGTGGGTTCTTCCCTTGGGAAGACCACCACCAACAAATTGCTGAGAGGAGAAAAGGGTGGGGTTTTGAGAACTAACCAAAGAGCAAAGCTGCACATTCAATTACTCTGTAGTTCATCTTTGCAATTGATTAGAATAAAAACTATGTTAAGATGCTGGAATGTTGTGGAAAAAAGGAAAAAGGTAGACTGGTAAACTGAGGCAGACTTACTAGAAAACCAAGCAGCACTAGAAGCTCAGCGAATGAAATAAGAAAAAAATAAAATAAAAAATCCTATTAAAGGACTGAAGAAATCCTGGAAATCCATACAATACCTAGAGTCTGAGAAACATGATGGCTAAGCGGTATTAGTGCAGTCAAAGATGCTGTCTAGACCATGAGGCAAATGAGTTTATAAATGTTCATCTGAAGTGTGTAATATTTTGCAAGATTATAACAATAAATTATTGCAAACTTGTATTGATTCTGAAGAAAACCTGTATAGTCCATTTGAGCTTGCCATTAGCTAACCTAAGATGCATCAGTGTGGGGGGGAATCAGGAAGAAATACTATAAAAACTCACACGTATATCAGTGAGATCCTGCGTTGAGCATTCATGAGAAATGATCATTACAATATTAGTCACCTGCCATCGTCTCACATACCTTGTGTTACAAAGGCCATACTGGAACCAAATTAAACATTGTTTTCCCAGTTTCACAATCTGCAGTATAATTTTGAATCGTCAGGTAGTGTTTTAAAGTGCATCACTTAAATCTTTTAAAGAGGTTGTGTATTTGTTACAGTAAAGTATAAAATTCCACTAGTTTATCTGCAGAAGGCTTTCAGAGACAATAACTGGAGCCAACAATGTGTTAATTAAAAGTAAAGTAACAGAAAGATGAATAAAAAAACTTTATGGTGAGGGAAAAGAATGTAAAGTGAGCTCCCTCAGTACCAAGAATCCATCTATGGGAACGTAACATTATAAAGGAGAAAGCAAGCGAATACTTGCAGGGTTTCCAACAGGAATCCCTTCTGACATGGTCATCACCCAGATTAACAATATGTATCTTTTGTGCTCTTAATGGCAGAATGATCACTTTGTCCATTTTTCTGAGAAGACTTCGTATCTCTGTTTCAGCTACCATATATTCCTGAAGAAAGGTGATTACAAGTCAAGTGGAGACCTGAAAGAACAGTACTCAAATTGTGGGGGTTAAGTGAACCACGGAGTCTGCCTCCCAAGAAGGAATACTAGACGGTGAAAAGCGCTCAGAATGTGAAAAAGGAATCTAAAAGAAAATGTAGGTGTGTTTGGAATGGGTGCTGGTGGGAAAGCAGCTGAGTTATTAAAACAACCTGGCTCTTATATCTTGATCCATAGCCAGATGTCCAGCCCTATGGGATAAACCAGTGTAGAATTAATGCTGTCTTAGATCTCCATGTCCCAAGTGATAAAAATGATAAGTGCAAAAAATCTAATTGAGCTTTATATAAAAATCATGCCCTATGAAGACCTATTTTAATTTTTTGGTTAAAATCACACAGTTTATTACTACAAATATGAAGAAAGAGAGTATTTTCTATCAATGAGAATATTTGAGTCACTTAAGTCATTATAGTTGCTCTAGTTGGCCTGCATTATCAGTAATTTTAATTATATTCTCTCATACAAGTATTTGAACTTCTTTAGAAGAATATAATGTCTGGTTTCTTCAATCAACTGATCATTAACATTTTATGTATTGCCATATCTTTTATTCATAGTCCTACCAAAAGCAAAAATATTTTATGGCAGTCTAACAGTTAAGCAACTTATGTGGTGAAAAAAAAATAAGGACAACAATACTTAAGTGAAATATCAACATTGTCTTTTTAAATTATATTTCCTTAGGGATTATTATACAAGCAGGTTCTGGACTCCTCCTTACTCACATACAAAGATAACATGAAAATCAATGTACAAGATTTACACAAAATTAAAAATTAATATATTACAACATCTTATATTATGCACATTTTCTGATTGGCTGTTCATATTCTTAAAGCATAAATTTATTTCAGTAAATATCTTCCCTACAGCACTCTAAACTGCCAGCTCATGGTGATCCTAGTTATTTGCTCTAAACAATTTATCTCCATATAAAGCAAACATAAAATTTGGTCTAGCAATTAGCATGGCAGGGTTGTTGTCATCAGATTTTCCTGTTATAGGTTGAGACTGATATACTCGCTGGAGATGTGATAAACCGTTTAACAAGTCTATCTGCCACCGACAGAAGTTTTCTTGAGTACCATTCTGTGAATTATATAGGTCAATGACTCGTGCAGCTTAGTTAATAGCTCAAAACCTGTCTTTACATGCTTGCATAAATAAGAGATGGAAGTATGCTTAAGCTGAGTTTGCATCCCCTTTGTGCTAGATGTCTGTAAATATTCCATTCAGGATGTTCATGAAAGCAAGATTTAAGCCTGCATTAAAGAACATGAGTGTTGAACCTTAAAATATGAATATTTGTCTCAAACATTCAATTCCCAGAATTATCTCATTAGGAAACAGATGTCATCTGACTAGAATAGACATAAAAATGAGCAAATTACTTTATGAGAAAATTATATTTTTTTTTCTTTTCAAAATTTCTATGCATTTAATAACTGTTCAGCACCCTTCATCAAGTCAGAAAAAGTAAGAAAAGTTGATAACAACAAAAAAGAATAAAAAATACATTACTGAACATGGTAAGACTTAATTTTGATTAATTTGAATCTAATATAATTTATCCTTTAATTTTAAATGTTGAAAGAAAAAAAAAAAACCAAAAAAACCACCACCATGAATTTTCTACTAACTCCTACATATTAGGAAACAGAATCACCAAAAAATATCAAGACTTTACTATGAAGCCCAGAGCAAGCATGATTTTTCCCTGAAAACAAGATACAGACCCCTGAGACAAAAGAAAAGCTTGAGGTCACTATAGCAAGTAAATGTATCACATGACAAAATGAAACCACTGCATTTGAGTATTGTTTACGCTATCAGAAATGAAAAATTAATTTTATTTTGTGTGCATGCAATTACATGGGTAAATTATAACTACATATTACAATTATCTTGGTATATGTTATAATTAGATAACATTAAAACACCAGTACTTTTAAGATCAAGAGACACACATAGCAAGTGAGTAAGAATACTTGTATGTCATAGAACTTCTACAGGCTGACTTCTACAGACAGATGATCCTTTTAAAGATCTAGCAGTTGAAATCTCCATGAATATTCACATCATTTCCAGGTATACTTCAGAGACTACGTCTATGTTAGTGGCAAGAGTGAAGGCATGTCTCCAGAGCACTGGTATGTGCCAATCTATGCAGCTTTGCACTTTGATACGGGGATGACCTTAATCAGTAACATTATTGGACGCAAGGGGCAACACAGTAACCAATGATGAGGCAAAAGCTGAGGTACTTAATACCTTCTTTGCCTCAGTCTTTAATAGTAAGAACAGTTGTTCTTGATGTACTCAGCCCCCTGAGCTTGACGACAGGGATGAGGAACAAGATAAACCCACGTAATCCAAGAGGAAATGGTTACCAACCAGCAACACCACTTACACACACACACACACACGTCTATCGGGCTGGACAGGATATACTCAACAGTACCAAGGAAGCTGTCAGCTCTTCACCAAGACGCTTTCCATCATTTACCAGCAGTCCTGGCTAACTGAGGTCCCAGTTGACTGTAGGTTAGCAAAAGTGATGCCCATCCACAAGAAGTGTTACAAGGAGGATCCGGGGAACAAAAGGCTCTTTCAGTCAGATCTCTGTGCCTGGGAAGGTTGCGGAGCAGATCATCTGGAGTGCCATCATGTGGCATGTGCAGGACAACCAAGTGATCAGGCCCAGTCAGCATGGGTTCATGAAAGGCAGGTTCTGCTTGACAAACCTGATCTCTATCTGTGACAAAGTGACCCACTTGGTGGATGAGGGAAAGGTTGTGGATGTTGTTTACGTAGACTTTAGTAAAGACTAAGTCATCACTTTCCACAATATTCTCCTGGAGAAATTGGCTGCCCATGGTTTGGATGGATGCAGACTTCACTGGGTGAAAAACTGGTCAGACAACCAGGCCCAAAGTGTGGTGGTGATTGGATTTAAATCTGATTTGCTGCTGGTCACAAGTGGTGCCCCCTAGGACTCGGTATTGGTGCCTTTTATCTTTAATAAATGTATTACCTATCTGGATGAGGGCATAAAGTGCACTCTCAGTAAGTTTGCAGACAACACCAAGATCGGTGGGAATTTTGATATGCTTGAGGATAGGAAGGCTCTACAGAGGGATCTCAACAGGCTGGATTGAAGGGCCGAGGCCAGTGGTATGAGGTTCAATAAGGCCGAGTGCCAGGTCCTGCACTTATATCACAACAAGTGACACATACATGGAGTATGCAGCACTAAAGTCTTGGGGAAGAGTGGCTGGAAGGCTGACTGGCAGAAAAAAACCTGGGGATTGGTAAACAGCTGGCTGAATATGAGCTGGCTGTGTGCCCAGGTGGCCAAGAGGGTCAATAGCACCTTGGCCTTTAGCAGAAATAATATGGCCAGCAGGACTAAGGAAGTGATTGTCTTCCTGTGCTCTACACTGATGAGGTCACTCCTCAAGTACTGTGTTCAGTGTTGGGACCCTTCCCTGCAGGAAAGATATTGAGATATTGGGAGAATGTTCAAAGGACAGCAAAGCTGGTGAAGAGAACAAGTCTTATAAGGAGTGGCTGAGGGAATCAGGGTTGTTTAGCCTGGAGAAAGGGAGGTTGGCAGTAGACCTTATTGCTCGCTACAACTACCTGAAAAGAGGTTATAGAGAGTTGGGGGGCAGTCTCTTCTCCCAGGTACCAAGAAACAAGACAAGAGGAAATTACTTCAAGTTGTGCTAGGGGAGGTTTAGATTGGATATTAGGAAAAATTTCTTCATTGAAAGGGTTATCAAACATTGGCACAGGTTTCCCAGGGAAGTGGTTGAGTCACCATCCATGGAGATATGTAAAAGACATGTAGATATAATTGTGAGGGATGTGGTTTAGTGGAAACTTGTCAGTGTTAGGTTAATAGCTGGACTCGATGATCTTATACATTTCTTCCAACTAAAATGATTGATTGATTCTATGATTATCAGTAAGACCATCCTTCCCAGGGATAGGAAGATACTTTAATCGTATAGAATAGAGCTGTGGTTCTCCCTCAGGGGTCAGAGAATGACCTATGGCCTTTCCTACTTATTTGTATGGACATTACTAAAAACTAATGTTCATCTGCACACTAGGGAAAACCTGTTGTTATAGTTTTATTACAAAAAGTAATCTTAAATTTTTGAAGTGTCTGATAACATACAAAAATAAAAAAATAGACAAAGATATGCAAGAAAAATAAAGGTGTTAGAGATTTGCTCTGTTAACACGGTAGTAAAATATTTTGGATTTACTGTTCCTGTAAATGACAGTAGTATATGCTCTGATTCTGCTCATCAACTATCTCTATAGTGTACTGAAAGTACAGAAAGTCCATGAAGGACAAAGCTTTGACAAAAAAAGGACAACTGCAATAAGTGATTTTGTTGCTATATTTCTTATTTTTTTTTTATAATAAATGGATGTTTCCCTTGTTGCTTAGTGGTAGGACTGGTAGTCTGTCTATTTGGACAAGAACTATGTTAAAGGAAGACATTCACAGCCTGAGACAACAAATTCTCTGAATTAAAAATAATAAAAATCTGACTCAGAAGAGATACGGAAAAAGATAGTTTTTAGAAAAAAGATTATCCTTTAACCTTCTAGCGCTTAATGCCATGCACTATTTATTCAATCTGAAATACTAAATTGGCAAAAAAGGTGCAGTACATAAATATCTAGATTTTGCTATAATTTTTAAGTATAAGAAACTATGCTCATGGATGTTTATGTGTGGCTACTTGTATTTTGTAAATTTACAATCTGTGTGCATATAAGAATTTCACAGCCTACTAGAAGAATGCTAAATGCAACCACAGAAAGAAGAATGTAATTAAAAGATGCCTGTACTGTGCCTTAACAGCTGGCTCTGCATATTTCTCCTGATTACAGCAGGGGATTTCCAGGAGGAAAGCTGTGCAGAATGGATCTGAAAATTTTTGTTTGAAGACAACACATTGCCTCAGACTACTGTGGCACACTGTGACTCAGACTACTTTTATTGCCATGTCTGGAACTTGTCATTAGAGCTTTGATTAAGTTCCCATTTCTAGGAGAATAAGAAGACTGCGACATGCAGTAATTGAAGATTTCTAGAATCGTTAGCTCTTTCTCACTTCAGTTGATGAAGTTGCATACCAAGAGATAAAGTACAGGATGCATTAATTGCATTTGTTAGTGATCTCTTTGTGACAACACCCCCCTCCCCCGACCCCTCTTAGTATGTAACTTCACTAACCAAAGAGACAACATGCAGCCCATGTTTTAGATCTGTTGACAAACTTCAATACTACTATTTGTAAGCCTGACTTTTTTCTGCAGTCATCCTAAGCATTAAGAAATAGATCTTTTTCTTGCAAGATTTTTCTTCTTTTTCCAAGAAATGCAGTGAAAGGAGGATATTTAAAAATTTCAAAAATGATGGTCTATATTCTATCTCTAGTATATTAAATTAAAACTAACTTTAATCCCTCAGACTCAGTATAATTATTTATGATTTATTTTTCTGAAAAAGAGATCTAAATCTGAGCCCAAACTTCAAACAGTTCCAACTCGAGAAAGCCTATTGATCAAAAGATTGCAGTTATTCCCCAAAGATAATTATAGTTTTCAGTCAGGTCATGACATGTCATAAAACAATGTCCAGGGAGATATTACCCTTTATACAAATTACCCTTTTGTTCCTTCCAAAGGGATCACAGATGACATTTAACAGTTGCAAGTGAATTTGATATTGTTCTGCATGAAAATATGTGAAAGTTGGTAACATTTTGCTTATAAATGGAAAAGGATGGAAAAGAGAGGAATAATACATGGCAAACCTAATACAACACAGGCATAGAATTATTTAACAGAATTTAACAGAATGTCCTAGGACCAAATGTTTGTTCAATATTCTTTCCTATGTATCAAGTAAACATTCAACGATACAAACTTTCTTCATATGGCCATAGGTACTTGGTAGCTGTTGAAAATTAAATCTGTATTTAAAATTCTTTCTCAGTATTACATGTTGCTGTGATCCCAGTCACATCATTGCCACTATAGAGAACTGCCTGTAAACATCTGATGGAAGACTGCTCTAAAAGACAGGTGAATTTCTTTTACTTCATTGGATTTGCATCCTTGCCAGGATTTTTGATACTTTTAACTTTAATATAGTGACTTCTTATCTGCAGCTTTACTGCATGAATTATTTTGAAAGAATCACTACTATTTATTACACATCGCGATATTCCAAGATGAAAGATGCTATAAAAATGAAAATTATTACTATTAAGATGTAATTTAAGAGCGTAGAATCATTCATACTTAACAGACTCATGTAAATTCCACATTCTTTGTCATCTAGCAATTATGCTATAAAAACTGAAGGATTGAAGCTAATTCTTTTCATTAGCATAAATGTTTTGATATAAATGTTTTGCCTGAACAATTAATTTTAATACAAGAAATTAGAAATTAGAAGCTCTTAAGCCATCTTGTTTATCCATACTTTGGGTATTTGAAATAGAGCTTGACTGACATACTGGTTTCACATTACCAATATATGAGTTTAAAGAAAGGTCATTTTGGACTATTACTGTTCTAGTTTTCAAAATCTTTTGGGAAGTGGATAAGCATATCTCTTAAGGAGTAAAACAAAAGACAAACAAGGAAAAATAAATGCAATGTAGACTCTAACAAACCTAAAAGCACACTGCAAAACTCCTAGTAGAACTCATTAGGTACCCCAAGTTATATGTTACAGAATAGTCTTGTAAAGGTGAGTAGCTCTGTGCTGTTGTGGTGCCTTAATGTAAAAAGGATCTTGGAGTAAAGTGTTTCCATCATCTAGATCTCTTGAAGATCTCATCTAATGGGTAGACTCTGACTATTCTTAGTATACATGGCAAGTGTATATAACAGAACAACACCACAAATTTTCAATGAAAAAATAATCATTGATCACCTTATTATATACTGATGCAGTTATCTGGGAGATAATTTTAGGCATTCATCTACCTCTTCCATGTCCTAGGATGATGCCACGTCTCTGGTTATCAGATGACAGGACACATGATTACATATGTCAGTGACTAATGATATAGGATATTTCCTTTCCTGTTCAAGATAAGTGTTTGGCATTTTAGCCAATGACAATCTGAGGTAAAGTACGTAACAGTTCTGGGAAGCAAAAATCCAGATCTCTCTTCCTGAGCATCTCCTCATGACTTTTTCCATTGTTTTGGAAATTTTTTATTAAGCATAAATAAATTTATGATTCCATATTTATTGTAAAAGAAATGTAGGTACCTTAGGACACCTGCAGAACTGTGTTTGATAGTTTGAAAGGACTGTGGAACAGAGCAAAACATTTCTACTGCCTACCTAGCTTCTACATACCTCAAAACTGCACAGATGAACGGTACAGTAACCACAGAAAAAATTAAAATAAATTAAAAAATCAAAACCAAACCCAAACAAATTAAAACAAAACCAACCTAACAAAAAAAATCACAAACCAAAAATCCAGTGATAAAAATATAATTCAGTACTGCAAAAAAGAGAAAAGGTAAACTCCCAAAAGGATGATTAATCTCACAAGAAGACCAAAGAAGTCTCCATGACTAGGAGTTAGGAAAACACACATCCAGCATAGGCTTACAGTAAGAGCCATTATCTGTTAAAAACAAACTGCAAGAGGAAGCATTGAGTGTTTTATTCATTTTAGTCTTGACTTCAGGAGCAAGCAACATTTTGAAATTTATCCTTTATCAAAGTTATATGACTCTTTTACTCTAATAAATCATATTTATGATCAGCTGTTTCTGTCATTTCTCTAAAATATATGCGTACTTAAGCAGTGCCAACTGTAAGAAATAGCCAAAGTGCTCAAGAAAAGAGTTTGTGACTATGCATAGTTTAGCATCACATCTTGACCCACCGTAACAGAATTTGTTAGTGATTACAATATCAAAATCTCCTGAAAAGAATTTCCTTAGAGGATGGATACAGAATTTTTTAAGCCTCTTTGAAAGAATTTCTTATTCTGAACATATCTCTTTCCTAGCAGCTTTAAAATAATCTTTGTAGTCTTCAGAGCATAACATCCTTTATATTGTCCTTAAAGACAATAATGTGTACACTGTTTTGTTTAAAGTAGTGGAAAACAATTGAAACATACTTAGCTCAGATGTTAATTTGATAATTTTGAACTTTTAATTATTACTGGAGCTTCAAGGAAAACTAAATTCCAAAGCTCAGCTGTGCACCTCAAACAATCAACCCCCCCAAGCAAGTAAAAACCAAGATGTGCACCAACTGTACAACACACATGTCCAAGATTCCATAAACCCAAGTTCATGGACCAGGCAGCTCAAAAGAGGCAACTTAAAGATAATGACACTCTTTACAGTTGTTCTCAAACATATACTTGCTATGACTGCAGATTCATAGCAGTAACAGTTTTGTCATTTACATTGATACCAAAACAGGAATTGTTAACAGGTTTTTCATCATCCACGTTGTCATGGATGTACAAGACTAATTTAATTAAATTGAACTAAATCTAACTAGATTTCTATCATAAGAATTTGTAGCAAAACACAGGTCTTAAAATAGCCAGGTTCACTGAACCGTTAGAGACCCTGGTTGTCTCTGTCAGATGCAAAAGGATGCCAGACTGCTAGTTCACATACAGGTGTCAGTAATATTAGACATTTAAAGTTAAGCCCTCCCCAACTAGAGAGGAGATTTCAAGGTACTTCAGAAGCTGAAAAGTAAATCTTACAGAGAGATCTGAGAACCATATTTATCTTATCAAAAAAAGGTCAGTAAGCAACTTAATGTGCATTTCCAAGTCCCCTAGAGATAGCATTTATAATATTAAAAATTACCTTTAAATATATAAAGCAGATAAAGAACCCTTAGATGAAGGCTGAATGCATACTGCAATTACTTTTTTCTTTTTCTTTTTCTTNATCTTCAACATAACAGGTTACCTGAGAAGGGTGTGTTCTCTCCATCCTTGAAGGCTTCTCATTAAAACCACAACATGGCAGAGAATGGGAATCTGTAGATTGTATCACATGCAAGGCCAGTTGATGCTAGAAGTCCGTTTTAACTTTAAAATCTATTAATATGTAATTACTTTTGTACAACTGCTGTTGGAGAATAATCTCTTGGTATTTACATGTTTCTGTACTTAGATCCTTCAAGTAGTCCTATACTTTTTGTGCTTTCTAAGCTGACAGGTTTTCAAGGCTTAAAAATTATCTTCTGTTTTAAATTTTATGTTTTAAAGTCATCTTACAAGTTTTAATTATGTTGTGTCTTACTGCTATTAATAAAAATAAGAACATTTTAATGATATATGTTATTGAGAAGATAATTTTATCTGCACAATTTGCTGAGCACCACCTTTGTATTAGCCACTGATGACATAAAAGAAGGCAGATGTTTTCCAGATGTGGAGAAATAAGAGCTCATTAATAATTAAGAGACTTAGTTTCATAATTGCATAAACTATATGGACAAGTGTCACATAAGGAATTTGTTTTATCACATAGGGCTGTGGAGAAACATGACATTAAAAGGTAATATTTTTGCTCTGCTACGTTCTGCATACGCAAACTCTAATTGCAGACCTCTTTGTGTGTATGTGTGCATTTATTTTTTCTGTTTATTTTCTTTTAACAGAAGTCCCTGGAATCTCTGGCTATTTTGATCATGTGAATTTGACAAACATCTTTTGTTCGTTCCCCCTCCAGGCCCACAGTCTCTGCCGTGATATGCCACTACTACTTGTGTCAATCATGCATCTCCACAACAAGTGCTGTTAAGGAAGAGCCAAGAGTGATGGTTAAAATGTCTAATAAATTTTAACACATGTTATTACTCCACAACACTAAACCCCACATAACTGTTGTGGAAGTATAAATGTGCTTAAGACCAGCATGTGTATTCTAATAAAATGGTATACATAATGGAGATTTATACAAATGACATATAACCTGAAGTTTTTCACAGAGGTTCTGTCTATTCTTTTTTTGACATTAGAATGTGGTATATTTTCTGAAGATCAAAAATTTTCAGTAATGTGTGGTGGAGGGACAAGAAGAGAGAGGAAAAGTAACATTCTGAGAAAGACAAACAGAGGTGGGTGCAGGAGGTTCTGTTCACACAGAAAGTGCAACCATGGATTGTTTTATATTATGTTGCTGCATGAAAGTTCCATTAGGATTAGAAATTTTCAATTAGGAAAGACACGTGTCCATCTCTTTTTGGAACTGGCAAACTTACATAGGTTTCTTCCATACTCCTAATATTGTGACTAAAAACGTGTATTACATTGATTTCCTGTAAAGCACTGCAAGGTAACGCTAAACTTTTGAGTGGTCTCTGCAGTATATTTTCTTGTTTTGGGTGCATGGAATGCATATAGCGGCTGTTGTAGTACATCACTAGAATTAGTTTCCTGGGATTAGCATAATGATATTCTGTGAATCCTCCTTTCCATTTTACTGCTTCAATATGCCTGTTTGTTTATAGAAAATCCTATCAATCACCTGGATTCATTAAAAGTCTACCTAAACAGCACAGTTCTGTATAATTTTTTTTACCATTATTTTTAAAACTGTGCATGGGAAACCAGAATCTATGCAATTTTTTATTCAGTATAACTCTCCTTTGAGAGATAGACTACATTTACATCAAGGCTGATTATGCCAAGATATGATCAAGCTACTAAAAAAAGTATGCAAAAATATCTACACTTTTCATTTAAAAGAATCATTTTGATACAGAGAGGTTGTTTGGTCTGGACGGCAAGGAAAATGTTTTGCAAATGCTCTTCCAGAGTAACAATATTCAGACATTGCCTAAAATCCACTTCAATATAAAGGTTTGGAAACACTCTAGAGAACCCTGCTTCTGTGGATAGCGATTTAAAAACAGCTTTGAACCCTTTTTACAGCAAAGCAAGGTCTACTGGAGGGAATGCTTGCCTTTCTCTCACCTTCCTTTCTTTCTTCTGCTTCTCACCCAAGTGATATTAGAAATGTATTTAGCTGAATGCAGCTCTTCTCTGCAGCGTTACCCGTGTCTTTTAGTAACTTGCACTAAAAGTTATGTGATGGAAGGAATTCAACTAATGTAAAGGAGTCTTTAAACATTCAAAACATTCAATAGGTAATTTTTTTCACATATAAACAAGAAGGCTGCTCTCCCTCTGACTCTGTAGAGAAAATATTCCAAATCTTTTTAAATGTGTGCAAGAAGCTGTGAGTTCAGTGAATCCAATGGAATAAAATTATTAAAGTGCACCAAAATACCATCATAGAATCATATCATGGGTTCTTGGAACACTCTTTCTGAAAGATTTTTGATTTTCATAGGTAGTTATGAGTTAGCTGTGTTTACCTTGGTATCAATTACTGTTTTTCACGTATCTTCTGTTTCTTGCTGTCTTTCCCACTTTTAAAGTTTTGACATCTAGATATAGATCTGGTTATGTTCTCCTACTTACTCTAAAAAGAAAAGCACTAAAGAGAAACAACATGAGTTTTCTCTGCATTGTGCAATTATGTAATTCCTTTGACATAGATAATCCTCAATAATTTCAACTCCATGTACAAAATTTGGAGGTTTTCTTCCTCAGAAAAAAAATAAAATTATTTGAGGCAACCTTTATAGTAACACTGAGAACTAGAAGAGGTTAAACTATGTGAATTAACCTCTGAGGATCAATATGAGAATATGAAATGCATACACATAAATCCTCATTTTTTTTTAAGAATTAGTGGAGGAAAAATGTGTATTAGTAGCATAATATGAATAGAAAGTGCTTTAATCAACTCAATATATTTTAATTTGTTTATTATTTTTACGTGTTCAATAAAAATTTCAATTTGTATATGTCTGTATGTCAAGCTTGCAGTATATTGGGGTATTTTGGTTCATCTCCATTTAACCTGTAGATGGCATTACTACTACATTTACAAACAGAAACATCCAAAACAGGGGTAATACCTACTGAAAAAATGAAGTTTCTTAGAACACTTCAATACTGATAATAATGGATGAAATACATTAGAAACTGTGATTTCCTTCAGTTTTTCTGAGGGATGGCTTTTAGGTCATTCTGTGCACATTTTGTGAGCCATATACTGAGACATCTTTTGGAGTAATTTTGTTAGAGGAGGGACATGATGTTAGATAAATCACATAATGCTTAGTTTTCTTGGCTCTTGAGTATGCTGTCCCAGTTTCTTTGCCTTTCTTACCGTTCATTACTCTTATTGAGATAGCATCTCTGAGGCACAGGTGCCCTTTTATGTGTTGTACAAGCATATGAAAGAGAGGTTTCCTGCTATCTTGCTTTTATTCTTTTAGAAGTACTGAAGTAGAGACTAAGGAAGCAAATGGTGAAGGGGTTTTACCCTTTCTGCCTGTTTTCTGTGTGATCACAGCTTAGGGTCACGCTCTCTTTATGCCTCAGTTTCCGATGCCCAAAAGTATTTCAGTCTGAACTCATAAAAATTGGCCAGTACTTTGCACCTGAAGATTGCTTTCCTGGCTTCAAAATCAAAACAACCCATTGGAATAGCAGAAAAATACGTACTGGGTCTTAGGACTTGAGATCATAATTATGGTTATTAATATGCGACAATGTCAGAACACATTGCAAATAGTGTTGGATGGAACTGTGGTCAGAATGGAAGACTTAGAAACATTTCTACCAGAATGCTGGCAAAATACACAGTTTCTGTCAACCACATCAACTAATACTTAGTTTAAGGCAGAATTTGCAGTCAACAGCTTTCAATTCCTTCTTTGGTATTTGTTGAGCATTAAGTATTGCTGGAGAACTGAAACTACTCACTGATGAATCCAAGCTTTGCTTCCCATGTTATTGACTGTAAAGAAAAGGTCAAATGACTATTCAGCTGCCAAGGGAAAAAAACCCCAACTATATATCTCTTTTGTTGAGTATAATTTGCTAACATGTTAAGTTATAAATAATGTGAGCTTGCACGCCCTCAACAAGTATTAAATACTATTGAAGGTGAAAGGAATTTAGTGTCAATATTCACTGCACTTGTAATTGGAAAAAATACCCCTTTGAAATGAGGCTGAGTGGAAGATTGCAAACTGAGAATGCTGCGGTTTACAGTGGTTCACTGTTCTGCAAGAGGACATGCACTTGAATTAGGACATAACTTCATTTACTCAGCTGGGAGCCATTTGGCAAAAAATATTTTGCAGGTCATTATTTGTTGCTTCCTTCTCTCTATCTAGTGAATGGCTTTTATTACTTTCTGTGACCCACTGCAGCAGGTGCCTAGGTTTGTTTGGACCTCATTGCCTCTCCTGTCAGGGTTAAAAGTTCAGTGAAGAAGGTAGACACTTTGCTGTGTTAAACATTAGTACTAAGTTGCCAGATACTCTGGTGTGAAAACAATGCTCACAAAACTGTGCATCATCTGCCAAAGGTGGCACTAGTTACTTGCTTGACTGTTTTCCTTTCCATGGGTTTCTACATAAAAAACTGGTATCTTCCTGAAACGAGTTTGAAAACTGTATCAACGTTCAAGCAAAGAAATATGTCCATACTCCCTAAAATTTGATGTATGTAATAGTTTTGATGAGCACCTTCAGGTTGTTCAGTCTGGAGAAGAAAAGGCCTCAGGGAGACCTTATAGCAGCCTTTCAATATACAAAATGGATTTGTAAAAGAGACGGAGAGAGGGTTTTTACCAGGACCTGTAGTGATAAGGTGACAGGAAACAGTTTTAAATCAAAAGAGGGTAGGTTTAGATTGGATATAAGAAATATATTTTTTTTTAATGAGGAGCGTGGTAAGGACTGGAACAGGTTGTACAGACAAGTTGTAGGTGCCCCATCATTGGAAGTGTTCAAGGTCAGGTTGGATGTGGCTTTAAGTAACCTGATCTAGTTGAAGATGTCCTTGCCCAAGCAGGGTGGTTGGACTAAATGATCTTCAGTGGTTCCTTCCAATGCAAACCATTTTGTGATTTTCTGATGCTGTGATTCTATCACAAAGCTTTTGGCTTGCCACTGCCTTCAATCATGGCCATTTCTGTTTCTGCCAAATTTACTAGCTTACAGTTTGATTCAGTGACCTAAAACTTATGTCTTAATAATTGAATTTCTTCTTTTATGAATCTTTTATGAAACTCCAGATAGTACTTTATCTTTCTTACTTGTCAGGCCAACCCATATTTAAGCTGGTGCTAAGCACTAGTTCTGACCTCTTGCTGGGCCTGGTACACAATTCTTATTCAAATGGACTGTCCAGCAATAGCCTTACCTGTGTTTTGCATTTAAATGACAATGATAACTTGCAAGCGCTCTGTCTAGCTAGGTTTTTGGCTCTTGGTCTTTCCTACTAATTTAATTCAAGTACCCACAGATTTACTTTTCCCATGGGTTTGTGAAATTGGAAGGGCCTTGTAGTTTTCCTGAGGGCAATTCTACTTTATACGTCTTACTCCACTCTTTTAGGAAGTGCCTATATTAAAATATCCGTGACCATCTTGAGATAAATAAGTAATGTCTGAACTGCTTCTTCCATGAGTGAAGTAGCATTATTTAAATTTGAATGGAATTTACTGAAAGCACATGTATTTACACTAAGGAAAAAAATTTGTTTTCCCCAAATAATTACCTATTACTATCTATGTGTTTTGGGAAAATTAGAGTCTGAGAAATAAATATTGTTTTCAATCAAATCAGGCATTCTTGAAAATGACATCAGTATAATCTAAGTGAGTTATCCACAGATCAGTTTCAATTGTAACGGCTTTTAAGCTTCTGAGCTGCAGGTTTTGCTTTATGGCAAGTTATTATACAGTAAGTGCACAAGAGACAACATGATATGATTTCAAAGACTAATCTTGGCAGATCCTCAGCATTCAAATTACTTGTTCTGAATGCAATAGAACATGCAATACTTTTGTTGCTGAATCTTTCATTTTATTGAAAAAAAAAATATATACACTTAGATACAGTTTTGAAAATGAACACATACAAAGCATGTACTGCTGCATCAATTGAATTACAGGGTAAGCTAATAAATAATAATAATAAATTATTTCAGAAGAATGACAATAGTAGCCTTGCAAGACAAAACAATAACTTTTCTGTTCCATATATAAATGAAATATTTTATGTACTCATTTAGTTCTAACCATATGTCACATATATCATTATATCAGAATATAGAAGGCAAACAAATGTGATAGACACATAGATGAACTACAGTGCATATTACAACAATGTAGACATAGCAATAAGGAATGTATTGAGGATTATAAAACTGCTCATTCCATTAAAATTTACAGAACAAGACACACCTTCAAGAACATATTAGGACAGTTTTTTAAAAATTAGTCATCTCAGGGTGATGTTTAATTATTACATATTGGAAACTATAAAATATCTCAACCATTGGAAATGTGTGCAAATGAATTATTACTTTTTTATAGTTAAGTTATTTTTTTCATCTGTACATGCTATTGGAGATTTTAAAAAACAAGATGTAAAAATTACAGAATAATCTTTGTTAAAGTAAATTGTGCTAAATAGTAGTTTATATCTTTGGATGTTTCATACCCAAAATACAAAAATGTTTTTAAACACAGAAAGTTTAAGTAATGTCCGTAGTTTAAAATGTTTATTTATTATGTGTGTGTATATATATATATATTTAACAGTTAAATGTTACCCAGTCACCACCTATATTATGTTAAAATAATCTTACTCTGCCAAAAATAGTTAACAGCAAATCCAGCAGTAGAAGCAGGATAGCTGTATTTCTACTGTAGCCATATTTGATCAGACAGCAACCCACAGAATGTGTCTTACCATGAGCTCAAAATTAATCCATTCTACAGAGCATACATATCAAATAAATAACAATTCATCCAGATTGTCAAGTGGTTCAATTACCATCATACAAAACATTTACAGTTTTTAAATACTATGTCAACATAAGGCAGTTTGGACAAATTAAATTACATATCTTGTTATAATTAAAAAAAAAAATTTCCTTAGACGACTTGCAGNTTAGACTACTTGCAGTAGTCTAAATGAAAATAATAAATTTAACTAAATGAAAATCACAAAGTATGATACTATTTTGCAAAATTCTTCTGTAAAGAATGTGGACCTCAGCTGCTGAACTGTGCCTCTTGAGCCACATCACTAACAATGGAATGATGGCCCAGTTAGATAGCTTTCTTTTAATTATTTTCAAAATGTTGTAAGAACCTTGAAGACAATTAGAAATGTCTAACAAGATTCCAAAAATCTTCCGCCTCACAGCACATTCTTTTCTGAAAAAAGCTTAAGATGATGAGAATTACAGTGCCCTATGTACAGATAGCACATTTTCTACCCAACAATTCTCTGTGTAATTTTAGTGGAATAATTGTAGAATAATAAACACGCTCTGTATCCACCTCTTAGCCTGCACTATGCCATGTGGAGCCGCTCATATGATTTTAGTGCTCAGTCACACAACATATTTATTATATTTCGCATTTCAGTACTATACAAATCTGTCTTAGTTTCATTTTAAATTTTAATTATAACAAGCTATTTTTTTCCATGTGTTACAATAGAATTATAGAATGGAAGGGTCCTTAAAGGTAATCTATTCTCAACCACCCTTCCATGGGCAGGAACATCTTGCACTATGCCAGGTTACTCAAAGACCCATCCAGCCTAGCTTTGAACACCTCCAGAGGAGGAGCATCTACAACTCCTCTGGGCAACCTGTCCCAGTGCATCACCTCTCAAGCAACTCTCTCAGCCTGTCCTCTTAGGACAGGTGCTGCAGCCCTCTGATCATTTTTGTTGCCCTCCTCTGGATTTGCTCCAACAGGTCCATGTCTTTCCTGTGCTGAGGACTCCAGAGCTGGATGCAGTACTCTGGGTAGGGTCTTATGAGAGCAGAACAGGAGAGCAGAATCGCTTCCCTTCACCTGCCGGTCACATTGTTTTAATGCAGCCCAGAATACAGTTGTCTCTCTGGGCTGCCAGTGCACATTGCTGGCTCATGTTGAGCTTCTCATCCACCAACACCCAAAAGTCCTTTTCCTTAGGGCTGCTCTCAATCCATTCTCTACCCAGTCTGTATTTGTGCTTGGGATTGCCCTGATCCACATGCAGCACCTTGCACCTGGTCTTGTTGAACATCATGAGGTTCACATGGGCCCACCTCTCAAGGCTGTCTAGGTCCCTCTGGATGGCAACCCCTCCCTCCAGCATATTTACTGCACCACACAACTTGGTATTGTCGGCAAACTTGCTGTGGGTGCATTCAATCCCACTGTCAGTGTTGCCAACAAAGATGTTAAACAGTACCAGTCCCAGAACTGAGAACTGAGCCCTGGGGAATGCCATTCATGACTGGTTTCCACTTGGACATTGAGCTGTTGACTGCAAATCTTTCAATGCAGCTATTCAGCCAATTTATTATCCACCAAGTGGTCCATTTGTCAGATTTTTTTCTCTCCAATTTGGAGACAAAGATATTGTGCAGTACACTGTCAAACGCTGTGCATAAGTCCACGTGAATCAGGTCAGTTGCCCTTCCCTTATCCACCAATGCAGTAAAAACTTTGTAGAAGGCTGCCAAATTTGATAAGCACGATTTGCACTTAGTGCAACCATGTTGGCTGTCACCAATCACCTCCTTCTTTTCCATGTGCCTTAGGAGAGTGCCATGAGGATCTGCTCCATGCTCTTCCTAGGCACAGTGATGAAACTGACTGGCCTGTAACTCCCTTGGTCCTCCTTTTTTCCCTTATTATAAAGGAGGGTATATGTTTGCCCTTTTCTAGTTAGTGGAAATTTCACCAGACTGCCATGACTTTTCAAATATGATAGCAACATCATCTCCCTGTTCTTTCAGGACCCGTGGATGGATTTCATCAGGTCCTACTGACATGTGCACTTACAGATTCCTAAAATGCTCTTGAATGCTCTATCCTACAGTGGAAAGTTTTTCATTCTTCCAGTCTACGCCATTGCCACCTGCAACTTGGGAGGTGTGGCTAAAGCACTTGCTGGTGAAGACTGAGGTAAAAAAAGTAATTGAGTACCTTCTGGATTGCTTATGCCCTGCTCTGTTGTCTCTCCAACAGATATTAGGGTGGTTCAAGTCTCCCATGAGGATGAAAGCTTGTGTATGTGAGACTGCTCCCTATCTGGAGGGCCTCATCCACTTTGTCTTCCTGGTCAGGTGACATGTAGCAGACCCCCAGTGTGATGTAACATCACCTGTCCCTGCCCTCCCTTTAATCCTTGGTTCTCTTTCAGCTCCTCATTCATGTCTTCTCAGCATTCTAGTTGGTCCTTGACATAGAGGGCAACATAACTTCCCTCGACTTCCCTACCTGTCCTTCCTTTCCAATGCTCCATACATAGGAGCCATCCCACCATGTGTCCATATGATTATAGCCCTGCAGGAGTGCACACCTCTCTAACTCATATTTTTATTCCCCTTGTTATGTGCATTTTTATTGATAAAGCTGACATACTGGCTGGAGTAGCTGGAATTCCTCTGTGCTGCTCTCCTGCTGACTTGTGATCCTTCTCCAGGTTCTGGGCATCTATTGCTGGCACTGGCATCAAACTGGTAGGAGGGGGATGGATTGAAGTTTTCTTCCCCTGGTTAACTTTAGCTTAAAGCATGATCTTAGCAAGGCTATGACTGAAGTTGCTTTTCCCCTTCTCTGACAATTGAACCCCATCAGCCACCAGTAGAATTGGTTTCTCAAAGTGAGCTCCATGGTCTAAGTAGTCAAACTCCTGGCTCTTTTTCACAGCAGTTTCTAACTCCTAATCTTCAGAAAAAAATATCCAATTTCAGTTTCATCATTTAAATAAGCTGATATATAGTACTTAATGCAACAATTTCTTCTCCAGCTGCCGAAGAAGCAAGAGCAGTAAAGAGAGAGGATACAGGTAAGAAAATAGGATAAATGACCTGAGAAATGAGGACGTATTTAAAGGATTTGGTACTTTCTTTGCTTACTTTCTAGAACATGATCAAACTAGTTCTGTGAAAAAATAGGAAATCTCATTTTTCAAAGATGCTGATGGAATTTTAGAGGCAGAGGGTGCCAGAAGAAGCAATATCAGCCATTAGATCTTTATTAACTGAAAAAATAGGCAAGCTTTTGGTTCCAAAATTCTTCATCAGCCAGTGCAATATAGTTCCTGTAGGAAAAAAAAAATGACTTTTTTTTTTTTAAACGAGAAAGTTAAGACAGCACTGCTGTATTACTTATTCATAATTTAAGAAAAGGCTGTGAAACTATATGTGTGAACGTTACAGGAACCCTGCCTCTAGATCAGAGAAATGTCTTTCCTCATGATCAGAATAATACAAAAGAATGAAATAAGGTGTTTGTGCACATGTGGAGAGCAATCTACAGCTGAGTTTTAGCCATCTGAAACAGCTAAAATATGGCGTAATACTTTTCAGATTGTGAAGAGGCAAAGCAAATGGCAAGGCAAGAGAAGTGTACTGAGCACTTGAGGAGGAGGGGTTAGAAACAAAGTCTAAGATGAAGATGGAGCTTATTTTTTTTTTTTAAGTAATACTGAGGCGTTAGAATATGATAAAAAAAGATATAAAGGTGAAGAACATTAGAGGCTTACTGATTAGGTGGAAGAAATTGCATGGTCAAAGCAACAATAGAAAACTTATAGCACCATAAGTTTTAATGTTTCTGAAAGCGCAATAAAAGGAGACCAACATTTCTCAAGGACAAGTGAGCAGTATTCCAGATACATGTAAAGCACAAAGGCAAACTTCTCTTTTCCAGAGACAAATTCTGAAGTTGAGTCTATGTCTCTCTGTTGAGTGAGAGGTTCTGGAGAAAGTCCTAAAGTATATTAAAGAACATTTTTTTTCCTCCTTCTGTTTTTTCCTTAAAACTTATAAATTGAACACTTTTAATTATTTGCCTGTTCTAGGCATTTCTCTGGAATACAAATATCTATTGCTGCCAGAATATTTAGAAATGTAACTTGGATAAAATGGGAAATATAACTAGATAGATATCACAGTTCTTTTAAGGTCATATTAGTAGTAAAGAGATTCAGGGAAATTTCTGAATGAAATCGACAGAAACATAAATAATCAAATAGTAACTCCAGAGAGGGCCACTATGACATGAAAATAAGAAGAGGATCTCATTCTTCTGTTTTTCTCAAACAGAACTTCTGGCTTGCAGCAGAAAGCCTAATGTTTTAGAAGAACCAAGGATTTTACAGCTCCCAGTGACGGTCCCTTAGAAATTGTGAGAGCACAAATCCTGTTGGCACCTTCTTTTTTCAAAATGTCTAGGAGTATTCATCATGCTTCTTCAGGCTCTACACATTTTGCCAAATGATTGACTTCAAAAGCAAATATCTGGATATGGACTAAGTAAGAGCTTGCAGAATCTGGCATATGATGAAAGCTTGGTGATGCCTTTAAAGGGAAGAATATATCAAATACTTTTTTTGCTTGAATTTCTGACTAAAAATAAAAATTATGATATTTTCAGATAAATTGCATTTGGGTCACACTGCACATCCTTTTGACAGACTATAGCCCAAGGAGAAAAGCAAGGAGGTAGGAAATGATGAACAAGACTTTTCCTTCTGATAGTGCTCATGTTTGCTGTTATAGAAAATACCAAATCTCAACCATCTTAGTAACAGAGTCAGTCTTTTTTTCTTTACTCCTCAACTACTTCTGTCATTCTTCTGCAGTAAGTTGAGGTATATAAAGCTTACAGGTTTATACCCCTGCTGATTATCCTTTTTTGAGATAATAGATTGAAACAAGCTAAGGATGATTCATCAACTTCTTTTAAATGCCTAAGGGGAGATGATTTGGCTCTGTAGATACTGATCATTCTCCACAGACTATGAAAAAGCTTGGAGTGATTAGCTCAAACACACACGCCTGGTCAGATGACTAGAAACCGGGGCAGATTAATCCTAAACTTATTTGCTGGCAGCTGCCAGAAGTCTTAACATCTCTATAGCTCAGTGAATAATTTCAGATAGGGAATGCATTCAATTAACTTCATCTGCCTCTCATTTCTAATCATAAGCAGTCTTTTATGTTCTACTCTTTTGAAAAAAAAAAAGTAATTTATAAAGTAATCCTTAGTCTGTTTATATGCAACATAAATTTCCAGTGTATATAGCTAAGAAGTATGGGTTAGTTTTCACTGGATGTTAAGGTCACACAGTATTTTTTTGTTTCCTGACAGGATAAGCATAAGCTTCTGGTACTGATTTACTAATTTCCTCCCAAATTCTGGTGTGGTTTGTTGTTGTTTTTTGCTTGTTTGTTTGTTAGTCTCTTCCATTTATTTTCTGGATGTAAAGTAATTCTGCAGAATACCATTCAGAGAGAGAAATAAGGGAAGCTCAGCTGAAACACATTTGGAGTCTTTAACTGTTCATGAGTGTATGGAGTATTCTGTCATTTGCACTATGAGGGAGGAAGGGAAACATTCCATTTCAAAGAATTTGACCATCGTGGTTATTCTTACCATTTAGTAATTATTCAATAATTTCATTTTGTCAATACCAAGCACTATTGCCCTAGGCAGCCATTCTCCCCCCTTCCTCCCCCTGCTTCACCAGTTCTTGTTTTCTAGTACTTCTCTACGTTTTATTTAACTTTTGCTCCCAGTGCGAATATCAGGGAAACTCCTCCGAATAATTCCATAGGTTGGCTGAAATAATTTGCCCAAAAATGAGGTCTTTCACATTGCTGAGAATTTGGCCACTTGCCATATAATTTAATAGAACAATTTTGATTGATGTTTGGTTTAGATCTTGCCCCAAATACTTTCTTGTACATAATTTTTTAGTAGATAAATCATTTTCACTGGACTGAAAAAATACATTCAGGAATACTATTAAGTACATGAACTAATGCTGCATAACGTGAAGTAAGAGGTCAAATAAGTGGCACTATTTAGCTTGGCAAAATAGGTATTAATCTCAAAATTGCATTAGAAATTTGGAATATTTTATGTACACATAACCATTTACGTTATACTACATTGGTTTCATTAATTTTTGAAGGCAAACACACATTTTATTGCCTGGAATTCTTTGACTAGAATTTATCTCAAGAGTCTATTTGAACTGCTTTTATTTGCTAATGAAATATTATTATCGAACTCTTGTGTATTTTAAGTGACTTATATGGTTATTGTTGTCAGCCTCATTTTTATTCCTGAGGGCTGATGCTGTGATATTGTGTTTCCTATTTCCTCTGGTGTTTTGATAAATGTTACAGGAGTACTGCAGAAAGAAAGTGCAATTATTGCACAGGAAGAAAAAGTGACTATGTATACGGTCAATATACTTATAGAGCTCTGTAAGTCAGCAGTATTTGTGGGTCAAAGCTCAACTCAGCAACATGCCTGCATGGAATTGCTTGAAAGCTGCTGCTTGAGAAAAAGACAAATGTAGGGCTTGAAAAGACATGAGAAACCACTCTCTATTCAGTCCAATTCTGTATTGAAATGGGACCAGACGCACTGATGTTGTCTCTGACAAGAGTCTGTCTGACTTGTTCTGAAAAGCTTCCAATGAAAGAGATTCTACAGTGTCCCTAAGAGCATCGTTCCAGTGCTTTACAATATCCACACAGCATTAAAAATTATATTAGAAAAATGTCATCATTGAAAAAGATACAGAACATGAAAGCTCTTTCAAGGGGTAAAGTAACTTTGCCCAGTGGATACTCAATATCCATAAAGTGAAAAGAAAAAAAAAACCACCCTACCACCCTTATTGAAATGAAATATAAAAAGAAGCGTACAACAAAATGTAACTCTGCAGGAGATGACTTGGCAAGGAAGACAAGATAAATATATGCAGTTGTACTTTATTTGACCAGAAATAGTGAAGTCAAGTTCTTAGGACTAATTTTTCATCTGAAATATCATCCTTACAACTGCAGAATGACCCTTAAAAGCAGAGGCACTGATTCAGTGTTGAATCAGAAGGGAAAATATTGCCTACTAAATCACTAGTACTATATCTTGTGCTATCCTGCTTTTTCTTGGAATCTTTCCACTTGAGCTGACCTCAGCCCCTCTAAGCAACTAAGAACAGCCAGGATCACAGTAAAAGCCAATGTAAGTAGAGGCCTTGTAAAAATAAATTCGTAAAAATAAATTCATAAAAATCACAGTAATTAAACTGCAGTTAACTATTTGTTAAGGATTCCCAGTACTGTATTCTGTTAACAACAAAAATGTTTGGAGATGATTGTATTATGTCGTTCACTTGCTGCTGGGAATTTTGAGGTAAAATTGAAAATCGATGTAGAACAACTTTTCTTTTTACATCTTTTTTTATACAGCCATGATTGACAACAATGACAGATGACTTGCAAGCTGGCCTGGAGATTTTGGAATAGATCCAGAAAGACTATGGTGGTGTCTAAAATAAGCGAGGCTGAAATTTTCTTGCCTATATTTAAGGAGGTCATCCAAACTAAGTTATGTTGACTTCAGGAAATGTTAAATGTTTGGAAAAATGCTCTGAATTTGAAGGTATGAAGTAGAACTCCCTGTTGTTTCCATGCCTGTTGTATATGGGACTCCCAAATTGAACAAAGGATGTTGAAGATCACATAATTAGAATATTTCCTGAAAAGTGGGAGGTTAGGGTTGAGTTCAAATTGTATCAAGTTCAAAAGTTGTATCTGACTTACAAGTTAGGTTAACTCCTTCCTTGTTGTGAAATCTGATTACTATTCATAAGCAGATACATTCTTCTAACTTCTTGCCTTGCCTTAGTGTTTTCTCTCAAGTTACATTCCACTTAGGCTTCTAATTTTTTTTTCTGGCAAAAAGTTACCTTTTGGCGGTTGGAGCTGCCTTCAGATGTCACTCTAGTTGGATTAAAAGGGATCAAAATAGTCCATATTTACAATTGAAACTGGGTGACCTAGAGTCCCCATCTATGACTGAATATCCATTAAAAAAACTGCTTTCTTTTCCATACTCTTACTAGTGTCCAAATGACACAACAATAACCAATCTTATCAAATTTCCCAAGTTTTTCTAATATTTATAGTTAATTAAATACGAAAAATATCCATAAGAACTGAATACTGATTAAAATTGTTTCTGTGACTTACAAATCTATGCATTTCAATGTGTTATTAATGGCAGTCTAACATTTTCAATAACTTATAGGAGACTATATTCTTTGTATATTAATGTTCTTAAACCTTTTCTTAACTTTGGGATGTTGAAAGTAAGTGCTCATACTGAGGAAGACTATAAATCTCTTGTAAAAATTGTGTTACAGTGTGTGCTTTGAAAGAACATAAATTTCTGGAGCATTTGTCACTTTCCTTGACGTTGCAGTTTGTATGTCTTTTCAACAGACACAGAAGTATAAATAAACATATTGTAAATTTGAATACACTTTGGCTTGAAATGTTGCTATAGGTAAACACAAACTTATGATCTATCACATTTTCAGTTTATATATTTGACATCACCTGTCACTATGAAACTGATCTACTGATGTAATAATAAAGTATCGACAAAATTTACGCTGGGGTTCTGAAGAAGATTAAAATTCCCTTTTGAATCAACACAAAGACAGCTTTCAGGTTCACAATATTTAGTCAAGAATACTGATATTTGTTTGACTACTGCTATATAGTTCAGAGGCTGCAGAGGCTGAAACATGTACAAGAAAAATTGAGCCAGATTTTGTAGCTTTAATATTATCATCTACTGAAGCTTTTCAATACTGGCCTTACATTGGTAGGATTGTTGGACACTCACAAAGCTGTTTGTCTTAGATCTCAGGCACTAAATATCTGTTCTGATTCGTGTTTTGAGCAGAGTAGGCCCCAGTTCTGCCTTCGCCTTCAATTTTTTTGCTGTTATCCGTTCATGTGTGGAAGTCTGCTGGCAGAGATTCTTCAGGACTCCAAACCTCAGTTGCCATAGATACGCCCGTACTTTAACCACATGTATTCTTTCCCACAGTTTCCATTTCTGAGTGCTCTGTTTTACAATTTGCCTATTCAAGACCTCATGGAATAAGTCAGAATCTTCCCTCCTAGGCCTGATGACCTAGTCACACTTTGTTTGATAGGAATAGAGAAATACAGCATTAAGAAAGTATGCTGTGTTTCCTGCCTGCGATAGCTCTTCCAATGTCACTAATTTCCTCTGAGAAATCCTGTAAAACCTACATTTTTGTTTATTTTAGAGAGATGGAACTGGTTTTCTAGAACAACACGTAAAATCAAAGCAAACTTTACAGTATGACCATGTATTTTTCTAACATTTTCCGCGGATTTACAAGTTTCTCCTGATAAAACGGTTCTGTTTACTGATGCTGAGTCCATTAAGAATGAACTGTACTTGCCAAAGTGTGACAATATGGTTATGGTGTTTGTTTCCCTCTTTTTCACATATAGCACCTGTGTTTTGAAAAAGTTTTCACAAGACCAGTCCTATGACGTATGACATTTCTCCTCTACTTTTCATCTTACAAGACTATGAATATAGTTTTAGCAGCTTTAAACCTAATGAATGCTATTTCATATTTATTATGCATTGATAGTAGAGTTGGTATTAAAAAAAACCTCAACAGAATGAATTTTCTTTCTGGATATCATAATAGAAATGAAGATAATTTCAAAGAAATGAAAAAAGATGCATTTTTTCCTTCAATGTCCCAACATTTATATCAATAACATTATTTCTTTTATTATTGGACTCTCACAGTCAGTCCTTGAAAAAATAAATTACTTGGTTCATAGTATCCTCTCTTTGTTGTTGAGATATTCTAATTTCAGTTTCCATTTTTCTCCTGTCAATTTAGATCTACTTTGTTGAAAACAAATAATAATCTAGTTGGAACTGCTTAGTTTATTTTTACCTATATTAGCCATATCATAAGGAATTTCCATTCTAATTTCGTTTGATAATTTTATCTGGAATTCAAAATCTGGATGACTTGGAATATTCCTTCTGAGGTCGAATCCATAGTTTTGTAAATTCAAGTGCATGGGATTTGTGCCTCCTATACACTTTTGGAGGTAAAATACCTTACAAACACTGGAGAAAAGCAGGCTGGCTCAGTGTGATTTCAGGGTTCTTTTTATTTTCCTTACTTCATTAAGACAGGATGAGTGAGGCTTAAAGCCTCTAGATGCCATTCTTTCTTTTCAGACTATTATAAGGTCTTTTAAATATACTCATATAGTATAATTTTTTTTTTTTTTACTTTTTTTGAGACTATTTAAAACTTAGGTGCTTCCATCTTGAATTGTGATTTACTTTGCCAAGGTAATGCACTGAAATTACTTTCTTAATCAAACCAGAAAAAGCACCTTATAAATCTTCTAGAAAGAACAACGTGGGAGCAAACTTCTTCCTATCTAACTAGAGAAAGTAGGTGTCTCTGCCAGAATTTTTAGATAAGATTAATATAGAGCAAAAAGCTGAAAACCATGTCAGGATTTAGGAGTTTACACCTAACTGCTTAGGATGTAAGACATTTTTGCATCCCTTTCAACCATAAGGCCCACACAGGGCATATATCTTGTGTGTCTGATGTAATCTGGAAATATGGATGTCTCCATGGAAGAAGGAAAGGAAGACATTCCTGACATCTTGAAGCCTCTTGTCACCAAAAAAATGTACACAATTGGCTTAGGAGAGGACTCTCTGAGAAGACAAAAGGGTGTGTGTTCTTTTCCCATGTATCCCTTGCTTGTGTGTCCACTTTTTTTCTCCACCCTTCCTTTGACAATACCAGAGCACACTTAGCTATTTCCCACTAGCAGAAATGTAGTACATACAGGTACATGTGCCTACACCATTTTGCCATCTCATTTTGTATCTTTCCCCTCCATTAAGCGCTTGTACTTTCATTATTCACTGGGTTTCCCCCTTCTTTTTTCTGATCCATCCATGCCATGTTCATCTTGACAAGGAGGTTCTCTGTGAAAAGGAAGTGGCACACTTCTCAGCAAGAGTTATAAGATTGTATAAAATCTCATCTTGCTATAACTTGAGTTTGTGTTGACGTATGAGATCTATCTAGATCAAATGGACTTCATTCAGGATTGGAACATCTTCAGTAATTGGTTTCTGATTTAGGACCTCCATGGGAATATGGGAATATTTCATCACTCATTCTCCTTTTTGTTTGTTAGGTGTTTCACAAGATAGGTATTAGCCAGATCATGTATCTGATGAATGTTTTACTCTTGTCTCATCTTTTTGATTTTTCCAAGCATTGGAAGAGTATTGTGTCAGTCAACATGATCCTGAATGTCCTTGTTACTTTTCATCACAGAATTTATCAGGGCTATAAATTCAGATTCTCTACCTGAAGGCTTTCATTGTCAGGGACAGTAGGACTGGTTTTAAGAATGTTTTAGTTCTTCAGTTGGTGTTCTGTCTAGGACTCTAAAATGTAGGACAACTGACACTTTTAGTATGTGATTCGTCTGATAAAATATGGATGTCTAATCTAGGATGAAATCAACTGCTCTCTAGAAGTTGCTCCTTTTCTTTCCATTGACTGTAAAAACAGGTGAAGGTGTAGATATCTGTCTTGTAAACATCCACATTCAGCCAAATGAATTCACAAAAGTGGAGACCATCTACATTTGATAAAATTATTAAGTTTTTGTACTGTCAAGTGCCATTTGACTCACGCAAGCATATGAAATCAGTAGTCATTTCCAATTTGGAGTCTTACAGCTCTCAGATTATTTCTTTACCAAAATAATTAATAAATTGTAACAGAAATTCCATGAGTAAAGATAGGAAAACAACATCTGTCTTTCCCCAAAACAATTGTTAATTGTGAAGAATGGAACTAGTCACCTTCCTGCTCTATGTCTTTCCATGTCTATTAATCTTGCATTTATTTCAGCACTGACTCATCCCTTCCTGACTACAATATGGTCGAAATTCAATATGATGGCCATAGAACCTTGCAACTTTAAAATAAAGAAACCAGAAGTACTTTTTCACCCAAAGCATAATTAAGCTGTCCGATTTTTTACCACAGAATGAGGTCAAAAGCCTCAAATTCCAAATTTGATTTTTTTTTTAAAGTATTTAAAAGTATTCAGACAGATTCAGAGAAGAAAAGTTCACTAAAGGTTATTAAACATAGTGATATGGACATTATGTTGATGATGTGGACAGGGTGTGACTCAGAAATCCAAGAGCTGTAATTCATTAAACATTGAGAGAATTGTAAATCACACTTGCCATTTTTTCTACTCAATGCTCTGGCCATTTTTCTACACAATTTCCTAGGAAAGAGTTTCATCTTAGAATATTGTCAGCTCAAAGCGTGCCTCAGATCAGGATGACATGGAAGTGAGATCCATGTAAATCCAGATGTAATAAATGAGAAAAAAAGAAAAAGGGATTAAGATGAGGTCAAAGGTTCAAAACCCACCAGGGTGGACAAAAGAATTAGGAGAAGCTTAAAATGGGAAGGAAAATTCTTAAAAAAAAAAGGATATAAGTGCCTATCAGCTGGATGGGATATGAAAAGAGGGTGGTTGAGTAGAAGCAGACTTCTAGAAGACTTTTTGTCTATTATAAGGAAAAGACAATGTAATTTTATGTTGTCATAGTTCTGTCATTCCAAACTGAATTTTGTAACTTAATTCTAAAGTTAAAATGATTAGGTTGTTCTGAGTGGTCGACTCATCCAATATGTTTTATTTGTTTTAGCTTCCTGCTCTCTAATTTTTGCTGAGCATTACCATCACAAAGACAAAAATTATCAAAGTTGGAAAGTGTGTATTAACATAATTTATGTGGTACTGTAAAAATTTCTTATAGATGTCTAGCTTTCCACCTTCACAGAAAAGCATCACAGTGTTATTATCAAGAGTCTTTGCACTTTTTATGTCGTGTGAAAAATGTTCCCCCCTCTAAGTATTGGATGGCTTAATATTGTAAGTGTTGCCAAATACTGCTGGAGAAGGAAGTAGAGCAAATATAATTTTCCATAAGGGTAATGAGACCTGATTAACAAAGTTGTAAAGCTACAACTAGCAAGCCAAAATTAAAAATTCTAGAGAAATTGATTTAGTGTTGGTGTTCCTACCTGCTGTTGACTGGGTTAGACTATGGCCATCACTGACTTCTGTGCCACAATTTAATTATATTAGTTGATTCTTTCTGGATAGCACCATCCTTGGAGCAACATACTAATACATCATTGGCTGTTGATGATCACTAATGATGAATCACACTAATGTATCATTAGCTCTGTCATACAGGTGGCTTTGCAGATTAATTTAATCAGAGGAATGACCTGTGATGATGATGCATTACTCAAAAGCTGATTTTGATAATAATGTGTCTTACAACATTTTGCATTCAAGTGTTATTTAATTTATCTAAAGCTTAATTAGTATGACTTCAAATAATAGGACTGACTGAACAAACCAAGTGTGTTCCTGGAAAATCTGAACAAATGTGTAATACATTGGGGCTGGGCTAGACTGTATAGTTAAGATCAAAAATGGTATCAAACCACAGAGAAGTTGTAAAGAAATGCAAGATTTATTACAGTATTGCATCATTGAAGAATATGTGTTAGAGCTCTGCAAAAATAGTGTAAATATATTAAATCAAACAAAAGAAGGCAAAAACCTGTAGTATATATATATATATATAGTAGTAAAACAGAATATTTATCATTAAAATTTCCTTTATATTGTAGAGAAAGATGTTGTTTCATGGGTTCATTTTCAATTAACTTCTTTTTCCATGCGTTGCGTCCATATTTTGATCTTCATCAAGAGAAACTCATTAACTTTCATCTTCCCAGTAAAAATACATCTTTCCACTCAGGTGTTACTTTTTCTGAACTCCATTATCACAATACAAAGCATCCATGGTATCTCTACTTTTTAAATGTAGTGTGCAGTTCTGGTCATCCTCTCTTCAAAGAGAAAACTAGAAAAAGGATGACAAAAGAAAGTGAGCTTTATGATAACTTCCATATGGGGAGAAGCTTAAGAGGCTGTGACTTAGAACACAGTATTTATAAAGAAATATCTAGGGAGGAAGGAATGCTTGAAAAGCTGCACCAGAAATAAATTATTCTACTATTTTTTCCACAAGAAGGGAAGACCTACACTAAAATTCTAAGCATTACATTTAAAACAAAGAGAAAAAACTAAACTTTTCCTTATATCACAGTTGGGTAGTGGAAGTGAACACCATAGAATGTTGTGCAGACGTAAAGCATAAATGGGCTCACAAAAGTCTTAAACAAATTGAAACTGAATTCAACTTTTGGCCCAGGAAATGCCTAAGGTATTGTTTGGGTTTTTTTTTTAAATTCAAAATAAATAAATAAATAAATAGTTTATTCATAGAATCATAGAATGGTTAGAGTTGGAAGGGACCTTAAAGATCATCAAGTTCTAACCCACCTGCCATGGGCAGGGACACCTCCCACTAGAGCAGGTTGCTCAAATCCCCATTCAGCCTGGCCTTAAACACCTCCAGGAACTAGACATCCACAACTTCTCTGGGCAACCTGTTTCAGTACCTCACCACCCTCACAGCAAAGGATTTCTTTCTAGTATCTAATCTAAATCTCCCCTCTTCTAATTTAAAGCCATTACCCCTTGTCCTGTCACTACACTTTGTGAGAAAGTGTCCCTCTCCAGCTCTCCCTTTACACTTTGGAAGGCTGCTATAAGGTCTGCCCGGAAACTTCTCTTCTCCAGGCTGAACAACCTCAGGTCTCTCAGCTGGTCTTCATGGGAGAGGTGCCCCATCCCTCTGATCATCTTCGTGGCCCTCTGCTGGACCCATTCCAACAGTTCTGTGTCCCTTCTATGTTCAGGACTCCAGAGGTGGACACAGTACTCCATGAGAGGTCTCACAAGCGCAGAGTAGAGGAGTTGAATATGAATTGAATTCTATCCATACTTCTGCCCTTAAGCATCTGCTACATTGCTCAACAGAGGTTCATAGACTTGACTTTTGATCAGAGCTAGTGGTGACATTATTAAATAGCACCAGTTTACTAAGTCATCAGTCTTTGCCTTATACTGGCATTTCATGAATCGGGCAACAAGTGCCTGGGGAAAAGTCCAGCAACAGTTAGATTCTTTTTTACCTAGTTGCACTAATAGATACCAGAACACAAATTGTCAGCAGTTGATCTCAGCTTTTGTCTATGCTTTGTCATTAATTCTACATTACTTCTGTGGTGAATTATGGTATGTCTGCTGTAGTGTCTGTTTGCATTTTTTTCATGAACATCCCAGAACTGAATTCAGTGTTACGAGAACTATTGAAAATAGATTGAATAATTGGCTTTAGGTTGAGAAAGTAAGAACTCATATGTGGATTAATGATTCCCCTGTAATAAAAGGCCTTCTTGAGGAATTGTTTGGGGGTTTTTTTTAGGTAAATATCTCTCAGTATTTTTTAAAATTCATTAAGTATGTATAAATTCAACAGAAATCAGAGATGATATACAAAATTTTATTTTCTCTAAAAGTTTCATACAGAAGAAAAAAGTTCTACTACAGCAAAAGAAAATGAAAACAATGACATCATGGGATTCCTTTTCTCATCTTTCAGTGGCTGAAGATTCAACTTGGTTACTTCTCAAACAAGAACTGTCTTTTCTGCTACTGCTAGCTCTCATGATCTGACACAAAATGTACTTTCTTCCACAGAAAAGGGTCAGAGAGTGGCTAGTACAACCCCATGTTCAGATTACGACCTGAATGATGTGAATTCAGGTGCTCTCATTATTCCAGCATCTTTCCTGAAGTGTCTGTTTAGTACTAAAAAAAATTAAGGTCACTTCCCTCCCCTCTTCCATTTCCATATGAAAATCAGTATTTAGGCTGAGTTACATGAGTTTACACATGATTATGTGAAAGCAACAGCTCTTTGAAATGAAGGTGTCATTTACAACCACACTTTTTCAGGGAGAAACTTGAAAAAAAGAAATACTGCAGAAGAAGCTGCATAGTTATGGAACTAAAAATTAGGGTGTTTTGGGGTTTTTTGTGTGTTTTGTTTTGATTGGTTTTTATTGACAGACAATCTAATGCAGTTATTTTATTATCTTGCACTGCTATGTATAAGAATATGTTAGAGGGTGAAATTTTCTGTATACAAATATATTATCTTTCAGTAGTGGGATATGTAATCATTCTCTCTGCTACAGTGTTATTCCAATATTGCTTTGGATTCATTAATTCCAATAATAAGGAATAAGATCATGGTTCTATTTCAGAGAAGACTCTATTTCCAAATGTAATATCTGTGAGAGAATGTACTGAGGAACAAAATACTTATGATATTTAAACATCTAAATTAGTCTTTCTTTAAAAGTTCCATTCCTTTGCCAAAATCAGAGTTTGAAACAGCTCATATATAATACAGAAGTAATTTAAAAGATTTAATGCATAGTAATTTATGCCAATAATGATAATATCTAACTGGAAAAAAATGAATTGTGATAACTATAGTAGAAATTAAAAAAAAAATCTCACTTTTTAACATCAACTGACATGTAACTGAAGAAAAATAAACAGAATTCACATCTGATGCATCAAGGTGCACTGATAAAGAAGCTGTAGCAGCAGAGAAAGAAACACACGTCACTGGCCTCATCTCACCTGCATTACTGACGTTTAACCTAACAGTGCCTAATTAGCCTAACCTAATTATGTACTTTTCTTCTGCAATGAATGACAAGTATTTGTTTCAGGAAGCCATTATTCCTGCCTTAAGACAAGTAGTATAATTGATTCTTTGAATGCTGGAATTTCTATTAATATGGAAAGAACTAGGCTACTGTCTAGAAAAGTAAACTAGTTTTTTTCATGATTAAAATTAGGTAAAACAGATCATGCTGCCAGAATAGTAATCTGTTCCACATTGATGATACTCAACTCTAGGGGTCTAAAGACAGGTTACTATATAGAACCTAAATTAGAAAACATTAGGAAATACAGCCAAGACAGAAAACATCTGGCTAAACATAGATATCTCTTTTTAGAGTGAACTGAGTAGCTCTTCAGCATTTCAGTAGGATTATTGATCAGAGGCTCCCTTTCAAGCCCAAAAATGGGAGCTTAAAGCTCTAGGTTACATGCAAACACCTGTACTTAAATATCTATTTTAAGCTGTCTGCAATCTGAGTTAAATATTACTCATGGGACCAATTGCTCAAATGCAGACATCTTCTGCCACTAGAGGCCATCTGAGGCTAAATCATGACATAGCTCTAGTCTATGACTTTAGTTAAATTATATGAAATCCAAAGGGATATTAATAGAATTGTCTAGGTTGGAAGGGACCTTTAAGATCATCTAATCCAACCATCAATGTAATTCTCATTCAAAACAACTCATCACTAAACCATGTCACTAAGCACTATGTCAACCTGTCTTTTGAATACCTCCAAGGATGGTGCCTCAACCTCTTTCCTGGGCAGCCCATTCCCATGCTTAATAACCCTTTCAGTGTAAAAAATTTTTCCTGATATCTAATCTGAAACTCTCCTGGCACATCTTGATGTTGTTTCCTCTTGCTTAATCACCTGTGACGTGGTGATGACTCTCTACAACCTCCTTTCAGGTAATTGTAGAGAGCAATAAGGTCTCCCCTCAGCCTCCTCCAGGATGAATAACCCCAGTTCCCTCAGTCTCTCCTCATCAGGCTTACTCTCTAGGCCCCTCACCATCTTCATTGCCATTCCTTGAACCTGCTCCAATTGCAGACCAATTTGGAATCTCAAGGAGTGTTACCATAGAGAGAAAAATGGAGATATATTAAAAAAAAATAACATGTACGATACATGCATCAAAATTCCTCATTTGTCAAGGACCTGATTTTTTTGGAATAAAAGCAAGATTATCTTCTCTATCCCTCTTCCCTTCATTTTGTAAAGGGTTTCATGTTTTTTATCTCTTATGACTGCGCAAGATTAAAAAAACCTTCATGCCTGAAAGCAAATTTTATTGAGACTCAGCAGACACTTTTTGGGGCACTCCTTTCCATCCTGTAGCATATTCTCAGAGAGAATTCTGATGAAATTTAATATCCCATTTGACATCGGAAACAAACAATGATTGGAAATATATTTATAAAATACTTACTTCTACAATATGCCTCAAAGTCAATAAAAGGCACAAATAAGATTACTAATTTTCCTGCTTGCCTTATCAGAAAGATCAAAATCTATTTAAACCTCTTTCCAAGGTAGATGGTTCTCCTTGCAGAAAGTCTTGGGAGGTTACAGAGAGGAAAAAAGTCTGGGACTCTCAGTGAATTTGATAAAGTAGAGTTTTGTCTACCATCCACAACTAATAAATAACATATATTCCATGTAATTCTTAGAGGATTAATTTTTTATCACAGGCTGATTCTGATCTCCTTGCACCTTGTCTACAAAGTATTCTGGGAAGTTAAACCTTTTTTGCTGGGTATTCAAAAGGTACTTCAAAAATATCTAATAGAAAGCAATTTGATTCTGAATATTTTGACATGTCACACTGATATATGAGCATCATAACCTAGTCTACTTGAGCTTTAAGAATACTGAAAGGAATGAAATGTAGGAGGTCATCAGAAGAATTCTGCCAAATTTTAGACATCTACAGCTCAGACACCTATATCTGAAGGCCTAGAATTCCCTTAAAGGTAGACACTTACAGTGCAGAGCAATTTCATGCTAACATTCTCTCAAAAATTGATGAAGTAAAAATACTTATCCTTTTTTTTTTGTTGTTGTTGAGTGCCTAGTGGCATACTAACATAACTATCTGTCTTAGTGTGCTGATATAGTTTGTGCACAGTACTTTCCCATCCTACACAGAGCATATTTCTCCAGTTTTTAATTTATTTTTAAAAAATTGAAATTCTTCTAGGTATGACCTTTTCTGAATATAGAATTTATATCTTGATGTTGTTCTGATTATAGAATATATCTCTGAATAGACTCCTATCTTAATTAAATGGTGGGACTAAGAGTTCTTGAGGAACATCCTACAACAGAAGTCTCCATAGAGTTCAAGTGACTAAATTAATAAATCTTAATGAGAAGGTTTGTCTCATTTGTGGATGTAAAGCTTACAGTAACTGTTTAAGTCACTTGAAACAAATAATACTTTAATATATCAATGTTGTTTATTGTAGGCAGTTAATTGCTTAACGTAGTCCCATATGAAATATTTGTCAGCTGGATAATTTTGCTTACGCTAGAGCTAGGCTCTGTGGAATCCTACTGTAACTATGACAATGTTGATTTTTTTCTAATATTGATTAAAAGGATGTTTAAGGATATTTCCAGCAAAGGAAAATTAAAAGAGCAGATACATTAGATCCTTCATAAATCAAGACTAATCATGCAATATATTTCAATTAAAAATACAACAAATTTTCAGAGTTTTAAGCTGTGCAGGGTAGAGGTACACAGGTTCTTAGAGCTTTTTTTTTTCTTTCTTTCTTTTTTAATTAATTGACTATGGGTCACTTTGCTGCTTTTGAATATATTTCCAATGTGATTGCATTTTTTTCCAATGCTTACTAAATTGATCAATGGAAATGTCACTGAGTTATATTTTAATTTTGCTGTCTGATTATTTATCTTAATGGCAAAACATTACTTATGTAGAATTAGAATTAAGTGGTGTTACTGAAATGACTGTGGTCTTATATTTTTGGAAATACCTGACACATAGCTTTCATAGCTGCTATGACTGCATTGCTAAGGCACACAGGAATAATTGTTAACTGTCAAGAACACAATCTATTTCTAATCATATTCCACCAATGACATGTGTTTTACATCGTTAAATCATTTTGGCTGAAAAATGGGTGCTCAGAATGGAATATAAAATGCCTGTTCTTTCAGTTTTTTTTGCATTATTCATAAATACAGTACCTTGTCAGCACTTAGCGTGTAATCAAAACATAAATGATGTACAAGTATTTTGTGTTCAAACTACATGTAGGATGTTCCTAAGTTACACAATACATTGCATTGTGCTTTTTATAGTCAGTATAAAATTTATACTATGTATGTCATAAAGACTGTAAAAACAGGACTGTCTACTGTTTCCTTTTTGTTCTCTGATGCAAAAGGATGAGTTGAAATTAAAGAAAGAAACCCACAAAAAATCAACTAGCTGGTTTTATCCTTTACTATTGTATCTCATTCGCACTCATTACACTGTTGCATGGTGTAACTTGATATAATTTTCAAACTAATTCCCTCGAGCACTGTTTTGAGTGTTTCAGAGATAAATAACAACATGAATAAATACAAAAATGCCATGACAGCCTTTTTTTGTGCAGTGAAGAAAGGGATTATGAAGCGCAACTTCTGGATACCAACAGCTTGCAGTCTCTGACTATGAATTGAAAGCTGAAGAAAAAAGCAGTCTAGATTCTGAAGAAATTATGAAGTAGCAAAGATAAAACAAAATTTAACATACTGTAATTCTATAAAAAGAAAAAGAATAAAAAAAGGGATGTAATGATTTACATTTGAAAATGTGGAAAGATGAATTAAAAGTACTTTTAGCGTCTCCTTTGATGGACAAATTACAGAAAAATACTCCTCCTATTATATTAGGTGGCTTTCTTATTACATGACAGGTTTTCAGCAGAAACACATAGCCAACACTTTGCTTAATGTGTTTTCTCTAATTTTGTTTGGGGACACTTGAGTGCAATAAAATAAAATCATAGAATCATAGAATGGTTTGGGATGTAAGGGACCTTAAAGATCATCAAGTTCCAACCCTCCCTTATATGGGCAGGGACACCTCCCAGAGGACCAGGTTGCTCAAAGCCCCATCCAGCCTTACCTTGAACACCCCCAGGGATGGGGCATCCACAGCTTCTCTGGGCAACCTGTTCCAGTGGCTCACGGGAAAGAATAATAATATTAAATAACAACAACAACAACAACAACAATAATAATAATAGTAGTATCTCCCCTCCTTCACTTTATTACCCATCCTCCTCTTGCTCCACTCTGTGATAAAGAGTCCCTCCCCATCCCTCCTGTAGGCCCCCTTTAGGTATTGGAAGGCTGTTATAAGGTCTCCCTGGAGCTTTCTCTCCTCTAGATTGAACAACCCCAACTCTCTCAGCCTGTCCTCATAGGAGAAGTGCTGCAGCCCTTGGATCACCTTTGTGGCCCTCTGTTGGCCTCGTTCCGTCAGGTTCATGTCCTTCCTGTGTTGAGGAGTCCAGAGCTAGATGCAGTACTCTGGGTGGGATCTCATCAGAGAGGAGTAGAAAAGCAGAATTACCTCTCTCAATCTGCTGCCATGCTTCTTTTGATGCAGGCCAGGATGTGCTTGGCTTTCTGGGCTGACAGTGAGAATTGCATGCTCATGTTGAGTGTCTCATCCACCAACACCCCCAAGTTCTTCTCCTTAGGACTGCTCTCAGTCCATTCTCTACCCAGTTTGTATTTGTGCTTGGGATTGCCCTGACCCACATGCAGCACCTTACACTTGGCTTGGATACACCTCATGAGGTTCACACAGGCCCACTTCTCAAGCCTGTCCAGGTCCCTCTGGATGGCAACCCTTCCCTCCAGTGTGTCAATCACGCCACACAGCTTGCTGTTGTCAGCAAATTTGCTGAGGGTTCACACAACCCCACTGTCCATGTCTCTAACAGACATGTTGAACAGCAATGGTCCCAGTACTGACCACTGAAGAAAATGTAACTAGGAAACAGAAACAGTGTCAACTTTAACTGAACCTATAACAGAATACTGTTCTCTGGAAGACATTGGCTCCTATCCATAAATGCAACAGAATGCACAAATTTTGCTGACTATTTTTCTGCATTGGGTTATAAGGATTAATTGGAATACTGACTTTTTGATGATTTTTGCACTGAAATACATATCATGCTTTTCTGCACCTTTTCCAGGAAAAAAAAAAATCTCTTTTCAGTTGTGAAGTTTCATAACTTGTAATGTCCACAGTCCAAAATAATTTCAAGTTAAATGCCAGTTAAATGTACTCTTGTTTCTCTCCCTCCCTTACACTGAAACATTTTGGCAAAATATCTGCTAATAAGCTTTTGGTGAAAAATAACAATTATTTTGCAGGATAGGACTTTGGAGATCACCTAGTCCAAACTCCCAAGCAATTGTAATATCATGCAATCCAATATTCAAAGTTTCAGGTAACATCTTTCCAAAATCTGAACTGCTTGATAGTAATCAGACAAACATACATTTGTACATGAAATCTATACTTGGCATTATTAGCAATTTTTTTCTTTAGTATTAAGTTTTCCTTTTTTTAGTGCACATGGGACTAGATAGTATACAAACACAGAATTAAAGGCTACTTCTTTGTCTACAAGTTTGTTGTCAAAATCCAAGATAAATTTTATCACTTGATTATACACAGAAAGGTTAAGTTACTGTATTAAGTCAGCCTGTGGTATCATCAAACACGCAGCCTAACTGTTGTTGAGACTTTTTACAGCAGATCAAGGAATAATTAAGAGATATTTTTCAGAAGTATTTGGGGAGTATCTCTCAAATATGAAAGAATGTTTCTTAAAAAAAATGTAATAGTAAGTAAATTGAGACTGATCGGTTGGGGACTGTAGCATGGTAAGAACAATGAGTAAGAGCAAATACAGGGGATAAGGTAAAACATTGAGAGAATAAGCACTTTGATTTGAGAAATACAGGGAACAGGGTTGAATGATACAGGCAATGATATAGGCTAAGAATGAAGTTTTTGCATAGTGTTCTGATTTGCAGTGGACAAGACCAGAAAGGTTTTCTACTAGTCAATAACTAATACAATAGTCTGTTTAAATGTTTTCCTTGCAGGAAAAGTCTTATCCAAGAAACAGTATACAATCTATAACTGAGAATTCCTACTTTCATAAAATAATAGAACCAGAGAATGGTTTGTGTTGGAAGGGACTTTGGAGATCACCTAGTCCAAACTCCTTGCCAGGGGGGTTAGACTTTCAGTTTAAAACCATTGTTCCTTGTCCTGTCATTACAGCCCTTGGAAGAAAGTCTGTTTCCATTTTTCTTATAAACCCCTTTTAAGTACTGAAAAGCCCCAGTAACATCTCCCCAGTGTCTTCACATCTCCAAGCTGAAAACCGCTAACTCTCTTCCCGTATAGGAGAGGTGTTCCAGCCCTAATTTTGTGTCCCTTGTGTGGACCTTTTCTAACAAGTCCATATCTTTCCTGTGTTGGGGATCCCAGAGCTGGACCCAGTACTCCATGTAGAGTCTCATCAGAGCATAGTAGAGGAAAAAAATCCCCTCCCTTGACTATGCTTTTGTTTATGCAGCCCAGAATAGTATTTGCTCTCTGGCCTGCATGCGCACATTGCCAGTTCATGTCAAATTTTCTGTCCATGAGTACGCCCAAGTCCTTCTCCACAGAGCTGCTCTCAATCCCTTCATCCCCCAGCCTGTATTAGTACTGGGGATTGCTCCAACCCGGGAGCAGGACCTTGTACTTGGTCTCATTGAAATTCATGAAATTTATGTGAGCCCACTCCTCAAGCCTGTGAAGGTCCTTCTGGATGGCAAACTTGTTAAGGATGCACTCAATCCCACTGTCTATGTCATTGATGAAGATATGGACCAGCCAGCTCTGTATCTATCTAACAGTCCATCTCTCAAACCCATGTCTCTCCAACATAGCAGCAAGAATATTGCAGGAGATGGCATCGAAGGCCTTACAGAAGTCTAGGTAGATGACACCCTTAGCTCATCTCTTGTCCACCGATGCAGTCACTGTGTTGTAGAAGGCCACTAGATTAGTGAGGTATGATTTGTACTTGGTGAAGTCACTTTGACTCTCTCTAATTACCCCCCTGTCTTCCATATGTTTTGACATGTCTTTCAGGATGGTCTGCTCTGTGATCTTATCAGACATGGAGGTCAGGTGAGTGCTGAAAGGTTGAAAGCCTTACCTCATGGAGCCGAGATGAGTGTTGGAGTAGTTTTTGAAAGTGGTCCAACCACTATAATAGCAAAAGCTTATTTGGCATTGTGATGACTGCCACATTTTAGAGAAGAGAAGCCAAATCTACTTCATCAGGTGCCCATCTTCGGATGAAGGTTAGACAGACTGTCTCCCGAGAAGACATAGGTGTCTGGCTGCTACCATTTCTCTGCTTAGCTAGTGAAGAATGACAGTCATCTAACATAGTAATTCCACTTGAGTAACTCCACAAGAATACTTGCGATTGATTTTCTAACATCTTGTATTAGGAGACTTCAATCATTACACTAAGGCGAGATGTCCAACATTTGTGCTTAACTAAGGTGCACAGATTATGGATTTCAGCCAAAATTGCAGACGCACTCAATACAATTAATGGAGTCACTTTTTAATGCCACATAATGAGCTTCACAATGCTCTCTACACATCCAGTCATTCATGAAAGTCTGGGAAATATGACACATGAACCATGGAAAAACCACATCTCCCATGTCTGTAGGCTAGACCATGAAAGTCAGGCAAGATATGCCAGGGCATCTCAAATATTATTAGACACATATGTCCTTATAACTAAACTAAGTACTACTTATTTTAAAAGCTTTAACAATCCTGTAGTCATGATGGTCACATGCACTTGTTCTTTTTCTTTTTTTTTTTATTTATTTTTTTGATTTTATTTCCTCCATCTGGCATTACTTGACCCTGCATAATACCACATATGTTAGTGGGCCGAACCTCCACAGAACAGACTATTGCAGAAAGACTTGTATGTCTGTGGTCTCTCTGCATGTCTTCTATTCAACAGAAATATAGCATTACAACTTTCTTAGCACCCTTTCTTGAAGTGTAAGTCAGACTGTGATTTTGCCATGTCTGTATGCACTCTGTGGTAAATTTATTTAAAAACTTAGATATACATTACTGAAGCTGGCTAGAATCTGCAATTTTCAGAAAAAATATAAACAACTTAATTTTTTTAAGGAATTGTGACAAATATTTGAAAAATCTTGCCTGAACTATGAGTATTCAGTCATAAAAATTATGTGTTAAACCTTTTGTACTCTTAATGACTAATGAAAAATTTAAACTAAGACTGCAGAACCAATGTTTTTCCAAGTAAAACAGATGAGACCTAGTGTTTCCATATAATAAACTTAACTTAAAAATCTGGAGTAAAATAAAGCGTGGAATAAACTATGTCTGTCTAAAGAAAATAACTTTCAAGTTGTATTTAAAAGTTAATCTAAACTGGGTAAGTTATTTAAAATGAGGAAATGCTGCATCTAAAACAAATTGCAAGGAGTTTTAAATGGAAATAAATTACCAATATATTTAATTGCATGCAATTAAAATATATTTCAACTCCCAAGCAACATTTGCATTGAAACGCTACTTATGGAGAAATAAAAAGTAATAAAAAATTCTAGAGACTCCAGTGGGATAGTTTAAAAAAAATATAGTGAATTTATTAAATTTGACATGGAAGATTAATATAATTAAATAGGAAAATGCTTATTTTGATTTGAGACCTTCTTTCAGAAGCTTTGTATCACTAGTGTAATACAATTTTCTCTTTAACATGTTTACTCAAAAAGTACAAACACATTTAGTAGCAATGGCACCGGTGTCACTTAAACAATGTCAACAAAGACATATTTACTCTTAGTTAATGAAAGTAGGCTAAATGATGCTGTTCGCACTCTATTTGTTGGATGTGCATTAAGGAACAGTAAAGAAAGATGTACAATGTGTACAATAGGTACAAACAGATTCAAAACAGCCCTGGTCCCAGTGGGTAACCATTTTAAGTATCTGAATGAAATATACTAGTATAGTGCACAACTCAAAATTTGTCCCCTCTGTAGAACACAGGAAGAATTTTGAAATCATAATGAAACATGGAACTGTAGAGCATCCCAGATAGGAAGTGACCTCAAAGATCGTCTGGTCCAACTTTTCTTGGGAAAGAGAACTTCAATGGGGTTATCTAACACCCTGTCCAATTGCATCTTGAAAACCTCCAGTGATAGATTTTACCATGTCCCTAGGTAGACTGTTTCAGTAGTTGTTTATTCTTACTGTAAAAAATCTTTCTTATATTGAGATGAAACATCTCCTGATGCATTGTCCCTTGTTTTCCTTATGTGGCTTTTTGTGAAGACAGCACCTCCATCTTCTCTGTAGCTGTCCTTTAAGTACTATAATACTGCAGTAAGGTGCCCTTGAGCCTTTTCTTCTCCAGGCAAAAGAGACCTGACTTCTTCAGTCTTTCCACACAGGACAGGTTCTCCAGCCCTTTGGTTATGTTTGGGGTGTTCCTTTGGAAACTTTCTATTCTGTCTGTGTCTTTTTTGAATAGTGCGTATCAGAACTGGACATGGTACTTCAGGTGTGGACCAACAAGTGCTGAGAACACATCTCTATCTCTGCTAGTGAACATGATATTAAGAACTAATTTTTCAGAATACAAAAAGACTAAGAAGAGATTAGGAGACAAGAGTTTTGTGCATCTATCTCATACATTAATTGGGGAAAGGAAGAATATAAAAATCAAGACATTTAGACATGTAGAGATTTTATTTTAATAAAATTGTATGATTTACCTCCTGATTTACTAATATGGAGAATCAATGCTATTCTTGTATATTGAAATACTCAACCTTGCTTGCTATGCAAAAAGTTATCAGTGTTACAGTGCACTCTGAAGCAATTTTCTTTACATTTATGAAGTGACACAAAATACAAATGGAACATCATGTAATTCAGCAGGATGTGCTGTTTGAACTGTATGCTTGTTTCTTGGAATGATTTGTATTTAGTAGAATCAATTAAAACTTTGTCAGTTCAGAGGTGTGTCACCTTGTATTCAATATTTAATGATAACAGTAAACATATGCTTATATTTATAATTTACATTATACATAATATGTATCTCTATAGATTTACACAGACTGACATAGGTACCTGAGACTTCTGAAGTATTCTCTGTCAAATACTGGTTTTCTTAAACTTGTGCACTTGGGATCTTCCAGAAAAACAATTAGCTCAAATTAACTTTTAGGGTAAAATAATTAATCCACCCTAAATAATTTTATTTTATTTTTTTAATAATGGATTACTTAGGCCTCTTGATAAATTTAGATAAATTCAGTTTCTTTTGATATGAGCTTAGACTGGTTTAAGTAATCCACTTTAAATTTACCATTTTAGTTAGCTTGAATTTATTTTCCTGAGTCTCCTTATGAGGCCATATCCAAGGAAATGCCTAGAGTAAACTGAGGAACTCTTTATAACATGACTGGGGATAACTGTGCTAGATTTAGTCCACTGAACACAAGCAATGCTCATCTATATTTTCTCCTGCAAATATGAATAAAGTTGATGAAAGGGTATCGTCCATTAGAATTTTGGTTACATAAACTGATTTACTAAGAAATTCATAGTTAATACTATGCTGTTATTGTAAAATGAACATTAAGCTCAACTCATTAAAATTTTAAACAAGAACTGTATTATATATTCTAAATTTATTTCATATTTGTGGGTGGCTGGTTAAAATATTTTAAATTTTTGGGTGCTTAAAACAGTAGTCAGCAGTTCTACAGATCTCACATACATTTAGACATAACAGTCATATTGTGAAAGTTTCAACTGTTTTGTCTCACTAAATCCTACTATAATTTTAACAAAGGTTAAAAAAAAAAAGAACCTCAGAGAATGCTTATTTAACATGAAAAAAGTCTGGTTTTCCCCAATTACTTTTGTAAATCCAATTAACCACTGATGTTGTTTGCATGTTTTTCATTCATGTACGGTACTGAGACTGATTATTGTTTACAAATATTCCCTAGAGAGGATGCTGTTCTAAAAATAGGTAAAGGAAGTTAAGATGCTTCTGGTAAATGATCTATGACCATCTGTCCAGACAGTTTTTGTAGTTTTCCATTTTCTGCAACCTGATTCAGTCCTATTTTCTGAATAATTATTCCTCTATCAAAATCCCCATGCTACTAAATGTCACAAGATTTCTTTCTTGCTCTGATTGCTAGGTGTGACACCCACTTTGTTCAAGAGAATTTTGCATTCTGGCCATCTTGCCTTTATAACCAGGGCTTGAAATTTTCTTGATTTTCAGCATCATTTAGCTGCCACTGATCATTGTGTCTGACCTCTAGCTACTGGTCCAGAAGGAGCAGCTCTACAGATTTTCTAAGTGGCATGGACACCTTGGAAGCTTAGCAAAATTCATAGGGCAGTAGATGACTATACTTGAGTAGCTAAATATATCCCTTGGAAAATAAGATTATCCCAGCAATTCAGACAGAAATTCCAGAATGAGAAAGAAACCATTTGTTCTCATACGAGCTCAGAAACTGTATACTCTCATTTCTCTTTGTTGACTACAATGGGAGATTAGGGTGGCTACCTGAGATTTAAACATCTAACTTGAGGTACTTAAGACTTCGTGTATGAATTCTATTTCTACCTTCAAAATGAATGCTGAGCTAATTTAGCTACTCTAAAATTGCATTCCAAATAGACATTGAAATATACCAGGATATTCAGAAAGCCAGAATACTATTCAGAAGCTGACATAGTTATTAACCTCAATTTGTCACACTACTCACATTATTTATGCTTTACATTGTTACAATGTTTTTTTTTGTTCTTCAGTTCTGTGACAAAAACCTGCAGAAGAAAAAAACACCCATATGCCCCCAAAAAATGAAGAAATAAAAGCTCCAACGAGAGCTGGCATGGTACAGAATAATCATCGCAAGTTCTCTTTTGACCCTTGCTAGCCTTTTCTTTTTCGGGTCAACCTAAAAATTATTTATAGTGGTATCATATCATACATTTTGGATCACAGGTATGTGACACACTGCAATCGAATTCTTGAAGCTGGTCTTGCTACCTCTACAGGTGTGTCAGTGCAAAAGAAGAGCTTTCTGTGATGAAACAGAAATTTCTGAGGCACCTCAGGAAGCTTCCTCAGGAAGCTGAAGAATTGATAAGAGTATGATATGCACCATTTATCTCTTTTATAGCTTACAGGGAGATCCTTTGAAACTATTCTCTTCGTTAAGCAGTAGACAAATCTTTACACTTCACTGTGTTATACCCCACAGGAAAAGAGAGAAAGAAAAAGTTGGTTGGAAGTAATTTTTTTTGTTTTTTATTAGGGTCATTCTGATAACAGAAAAGTTGGGACTTGGGTATCTGGAGCTTTTGTCTTGAACCAATAACAATAATGTGCTATTGACTTCAGCTGTTTGCTTTTAAAGTTTTAGCTTTTCTGTGTGCTTATTTTTTTTTCAATATAGAAGTTAATGCCTACTTCAGCAAATTTGTTTCAACTTTTACATTTCTTCCACGTTTTCCAGTCAGCTATGAACATGACCAGCCAAGACCCCATTTATTGTAGCTGACTTGAATTTTTCTGCTAACAGCGGTGTGTTTTGATTCAGGATAATATGAAATTACAATCACTTTTGCTTTTCTGTGATCAGATTTGGTTTAGTTAGGATTTTACTAGGTAAACTAATGTAGGTCTGGTTTCATTTTAAGCATGTCATTTCATGTTGGTGAGGGAGATTTTTTACAAGGGCCTGTAGCGATAAGATGATGAGCAATGGTTCTAAACTGAAAGAGGCTAGGTTTAGATTAGATATAAGGAAGAAATTTTTTATTCTGAGTGTGGTGAGACACTGGAGGGTGCTGCCCAGAGAAGTAGTGGGTGTCCCATCTGAGATCAGGTTGGATGGGGTTTTGATCAATCTGATCTCGTGAAGGATACCCCTCCCTGTGTCAGGAGGGGTTTCAATGGGTGATATTTAAAGGTCCCTTCCAACCAGAACCATTCTATGATTCTGTGATTCTATATCTTCAATATCTCCAGCCTCAAACTTTTCAGAAAGCAATGTCACTCAGATTATCTCATCTATGTTTTATTGTGAGTGTGTTTATATGTGGAAGTACATATGTTAATGCACAGTTTGGTGGACTCAGTGATGAAGTCCTAGCTCTGTCTATGCATTTGGAACAAGATTTTAGTTTGCATTTTTAATGTTCTCGTAAGACAATTAACTTCAATAATTGTATATAGATGAGCAGAACAAGTTGCCCGGTGGTATTTTACCCCACAAGACCTAATTTCTCTTTTCATTGGGGAATGAAAGGAGGGGGAAATTGTCCTGTATGTGAACAAGTAGAAGAAATGTGTGGAGCTCTGCCTAGGAACAGGTGGTGAGCCAGCTGGGAGCTTTTTTGTAAGGATTAAGAGGGCAGTCTAACATTGTGGTGGGTGTCTGCTGTAGTCTGACCACATCTGACCACAAAGAAGAGGTAGATGAGGCCTTCTTCAGATGACTAGAAGATGCCTCATGTTCACAGTCCCTGGTCCTCATGAAGGACTTCAGCAATCCTGATATCTGCTGCAGGGATTCAAGCAATTCAGAAGGTTTCTGGTATATACTGATGACGACTGCCTGACTCTGGTGGTGAAGGAGATGATGAGGGGAGACATTCTGCTAGACCTCACCTTTACTAACAAGGAAGCACTGGTCAGAGATGAGAAGGTTGCATGCAGCCTTGTCTCTAGTAACCATGAGATGGTGTTCATAGTCCTGACAGGAGGAAACATGGCAAACAGCAGGAACTCAGTCCTGGATGACATGAGAGCAGACCTTGTCCTGTTCAGGAATCTGTTTGTAAGAATCCCAAGGGTCCTTGAAAAATGAAGACTAGAGGACTGCTGGTTGATTTTCACAGATCAAGAACAATCCATCCTGATGGGAGGAACTCAAGCGTAATCAGCAGGATGTCTGGATGGTTAAACAAGGAGATTCTGATTAAGCTTAAACATAAAAAAGAAAGATATAAGAAATAAATTCAGGAACAGGTGACCAGGGAGAAAAATATAGACACTATCTGAGCATGTGGGTATGGAAACACAGAAAATACCTTTTTTTTTTTCTTTAAGGGTGGTCAAACAATGGAACAAGTGCTCAGAGAGGTTGTGGAGTCACCATCCCTGGAGATACCTGGTGGTATCAACACCTGATTGGACATGGCTCTGGGCAACTCCTCTAAATGATCTTGCTAGATCTCCTGCAATAACTTCCAGCCTTCACCATTCTGTGATTATGTGGCTCTATTACTATACATGGATTTAGCTTTTCTTGACCCAGGTGGACTTAGATTCTTCATGAAAAAATACTGGAAAGATGCAAGCAATAAACCACCACTCTCATTTTATAGTCACATTTTTAACCATCTATTGTTGTACTTCCACTCTTCTCTGAAAATAAACGTTAGTATTTTATTCAGAATTAAGTTAATAAAGAAAGATGAGAGAGGAATGAAAATATAATGTGAATATAAAGTATCAGATTTCTTGCTGGAAAACACAGAACAAGGTCAGCAAAACTGCCAAGGTCTGGTAAGCATCTGAGTTATCAACAATGACAAACTGCCAACCATATTGCATTTTATTGGATATGTGACACTCTGTAGGAAACTCCTTTCCACCACATGCAAAATGGAACTAATATAATCGTACTCTTCCCTCTTGTGTTGAAAGCCCCATCTATTCATCTTCAGCTGAATTCCACTCACCACGTAGCACTTTTAACAAACTTCCCTTCTTTTATTCCTGACTCTGAAGTCCTCACAGTTTCAAAATGTTTTCCCATTTTAAGAAATATGTGGCAAAGTTACTGGGATCTTTAGGCAAAATTCTGCATTTTCAGTTCATATATGATTCTAAATTCAGTAAATTTGTTGAGGCCAGAGGCAGAAATATAACTGTCTTGTCAAAACAAAAAAGGCCAAATGAGCAAAGGTAGTGCTTTGATCCTGCTTTCCAAAATCAGTCAGGAAGACATCCTCTGGCATGGCACACATTGTGTGCTTTAAAATAGGGGAATTACAGCTCTGAGAACTAAGGTGTGCTCTTGGTGGTCTAAGTACAAATGATGCTCATGGGGAGGTATGTAGGTAGACTAGATCATTTTGTACAGATCTAGTGTGTGCTGAAGATACTTTCTCTCCTACAAACATGAAAAAAGCTATGGGATTTGATGAGTTGGTATGCCTCCAGTCTTTTGTACTCATTTGAACTAACACAGTGCTTGACTCTCATCTGGTTGTTATTTAAAACTTTTTTATTCTGGATACTTAGGTTCAATTTTTCAGTAATGTTGGGCTCATTTACTTTAATGAAGAGTCTGTAAAGATTCTTTGCTTTTTTGTTTTAAAAGCAAGCAAATTCCAAAGGCATGTAAATTGTAAATTTTTTTTCTTTTGTCTGATGAAATTTTTTATAAATCTGGCCCTTCTTCCTATTATATTAATCTTTTTTGTTTCTATGTCTAGAAGAATAGACTTTATACCAAGCAACAACTGAAAGGATACCATATTTTTCCAGTTTTTACATTAAATACCTAAGTCATTGAGTAAATGTGCAGATTTCTTAAGAGCTCTCTGTATTTTTTATTTTATCTTCTTCCACATTCAACTCTCATTCTAGTCAGTTTATGTTTAGAAATAAGCAAGTTGAAAAAATGTAAAAAGTTAGATAATGGCATTTGTTTTCTTAGTAAAGTTATTCCAGATAACTGAAAGCTTGAACTGAAGCTTAAACTGGCCTGAAGAAGAAACGAGTATATTCCCTCTAAAATTAGTCATAATAAATATTTATTAATAAATATTTCTATGAATAGATGCTACTGGCACTAGAAGAGATTTAAAGAAAAACTGATTAAATTATATAATTGAGATCAGAGTCTAGGATTTCAGTTTTAACTATTTTTTTTTCCTTTTTTTCCTTTTTCTTCCTTTTTCTACCCACCCCATATTAGTCTGGTGGATTTAATAAATATCTTGTATATATATATATCACTATAGGAATAATAAAAGTAACATCAGTGTTGAAGCTTTATTTGAATACAATTTGTTATTTATATCTAATTTAGCTTTTTTTTTTT
>VXBJ01005257.1:620810-685298 GCA_013400055.1 Nycticryphes semicollaris
TTCTTTTTTGTTTTTGCCTTCTTTTTTCTTTTTTTCCTTCCTTCCTTCCTTCCTTCCTTCCTTCCTTCCTTCCCTCTTGTGTATTTGCTGTTGAGGGTTATTCCACGAACACAATATTACTTATTGTTTAGGTCTTAGCTACTAATAAAAAGGAACTGAGGATCTATCAAAGTCTTGTCTATGTTGCCTTTAGGGAGGGACCCTGTCATAACTCTGCACTAACCTGTCACTTGGCAGTATCTGGCAGACAGCCAGTTAGAATGATCCAAAATAGGCCTAGAGAGGAAGTTAGTAATAAACCAGTATGAATTAATTAGAAATCTGATGCTTGATCTCACTCCCTGACCTTGTTTTACCTACAGATAGATGTACCCTGGGCTTCATTATTTTAATCGTTGCAGCTATCTCATGGATCTGTAATAATGTGCTTGGTTTATTCTTGCTTAACCAAAACACCTCTTAGTGTCTAGTGTTATTTCTCCAAACAGAGTAAAGTCTCAAAAGGACCGAACAATTTGATTGCATAATAAACAAAAGATTATATCTCAAATCACTTGTGGTGTGTTCTTTGTCCTTGTCCCTTCATTGTGTAAATTGAGGATAAAGTCAACCTTTAGGGAGGAGAGGAATGGTGCACACAGAGTCAGGTCTGATATGAGAGATAGACAGTCTTGATGGGTAATACTGGAATAAGCAGCCAAATTCTCCAGTTTAGATGGTGTTATGAAGTCCTTTGCAACCACTGGATATGTGTTTAGAAAATACATTTCAGCATTTATACCAGGTAATAAGTGTATTTTGTGCACTATTCACCTGTTCTAACCAGAGAAATCCAAATCGTTTTTGCATAGAAGTTTCACTGCCTTTGCGTTGCAAAATACAAATAATAATAATAAAAAAATTTTAAAAAAATACATGCCATGAACTGTATTTTCTTTTTCAAGAATGTATGCTTAGATCATTGTTGTAGTTCATAAGGTAAGGGGACTGCAACTTGCAGGTACACTAAGAATGGCTAGTGAGAATTAAATGACAAGATTTCAGATGGAAAGAATCCATTAATGCAAATACAGATCCAATGTCTTTTTCTTCCAGATTATCTTTATGGCAAAGATCTAGGGTTATTTTTGGTGCAGTAAGTAATGCCTTATTCTCCCATAAGAAAATCTTCTTAAAACTTCTGAAACATTATTTCATAAACCCTTGAATATTTCTATTGTCATCTCTAGTGAACAGTTTAATAATCTGGACTGGATACAGTACTTGCTTGTAGTATTTTTTAATGATGTCACTTCATTGAGAGCAAGGTGTCACTATAGCATAACAGTGCTTTAACGCAGTGGAAATTCATGCCATTTGTGAGCTTCTGAAATTAAATTATTGGATTAGTTTTTTGCAATTTAAGATCAAATTTTCTTTGTTAACAGCAGTTTCATTGTTTCCTAAGAGCATATAAGCTTGATAAACTCTCTTTTTGTGTGAACTGGATGTTACTGTGAATGTCTATTCAAATGTGAACCGATATGTAGGCTTAGTATTCTGTAGTATGTACTCACTGATATCTTGGTCAAATAAGAATTCAGTTCAGCTCGCAATGTGTCCCGACTTCCACTTTCTTTTCTGTAGCTTGTGTTAAGCATGGGGAATTAAATACATGGGTTCCACCTGGACTGACTGTACTAATATTTTAATACTCAGTATATTTTTCGATGGTAATACAGAGACATCTTTTTGATTGTCAGCAGTAAGAAGTGGGAGAAACTTGCCTGGTCTTACCACATACATCTACTTTCATTCTTTGGCAAAACTGTGTTTCTTACATGCCATCCTGCCTTCTTCAGTAGCCTGACCCAAAGTGGAGACCTGGTGCTTTGTATTACTGAAAATAGGTGTTGACAAAATGAGATTTGCTGGGGAAATTTATTAAGAATATATGAAATTTTACATAGGTTTTACATATATATTTATAATTATATCTATAAGTTTTTACATGTAACAAACACATATGCATAGTTTTATAACTATATCTACATCCTATAGCTATATATAAGTATGTACATCCCTCTTGATAGAGATTTACTGCCTCTTGCTTGTAGTTGCCCCAGATACAGACAGCAAACATGACATGCATATAAGGCACAGAAAATTTCAAGGTACACTAAGAATACAGATTTTTAGAGCACTTAAATTATTTTTTAAACAGCAAGCCTTCCTTACTCATAACTATAATGAAATTGGTGCTCTGCTATAATGTCCCATTGGTTGTGTCATGCTTAGAGTGCTGGTATAATCCCTGATTTTAGAATTTGTCTACTCTGTGTCTGCTGGCTCTAAGCAAACTAAAGGATGCTGAGTTGTGTTTCTGATTTTAGTCTTACTCTGGAATTGAATTTGCTCTTCATCCTGAGTTTTATTAGTGCACTGCAAACCACATTTATTTCAGCAAAGATGTGCAAGGCAAGGTATGTATATCTTGTGGGTAGCTGGGGGTGGGTAAAGAAATGGAGGAAATTATTTCTATAGTGGTTTCTGAATGTCGGGATGCTTCTGCTAATATAGTTATATTTCAGTTTCTGCTGAAGTCCACTAGGAAGGAATTTACTTGAAACATTTTTGTCCAATACTTGCCACATTACTATAATGTAAAATTGAGTGTGGGCCTTTTAAAAACTGTGGGGTTAACTGAATTTCTAGCAGTAGAAAAGAAAGTAGAGTGCTTACTAGAAAACTGCTCATCCACCAGTATCTGTCAAGCCTGAATCTTTGATAATATTTTCAAGCTTAAAACTTTCTGTCACGTGTCGAGACACCTCATGTTTCAGTTCCACTGTATAACAGTACACATGGCTGCTGTGGTTTAACTGGGCAAACACACAGCCATTCACTCACTCTCCTCCAGTAGGATGGGGGAGAGAATCAGGAAAAAGGTAAAAATTGTGGGGTGAAAGAAAGACAGATTAATAGGGCAGAAAAGGAAGGAATAATAAATAATAATAATAAATAAAAGAATGTACAAAACAAGTGATGCTCAATGGATTTGTTCATCACCTGCTGACCGATGCACAGTCAGTCCCTAAGTGACAGCCAGCACCCATTGACCAACTCCCTCCAGTTTTATGCTTCAGTGTCATGTTGTGTTGTACAAAATATCTCTTTGGCCAGCTGGGGTCAGCTGTCCTGGCTGTGTTCCCTCCCAGCTTCTTGTGTACCCAGCCCCCTCATTGGCAGGGCAGAATGGGAAGCTTAGAAGTCCTTGGTTTACTGTCAGCAATGCTCAGCAACAACTGAAACATCAGTATGTTATCAACATTGTTCTCATTCTAAAACCAAAACACAGCACGGAACCAGCTACTAGGAAGAAAATTAACTCTATCCCAGCTGAAAGCAGAAAAATGGAACAGCACTGATTTTCACTGCATTATCTATTAAATTATATGCTAGATTGAGTCTGTCCCTCTTACTAACATCATCCCACTGCTCAATAAAAAGTGAAAATTTTGTGTTCTTTGAAAGTAAAGACCGGTCTGGTTATTTTTCTGTTATGTGTAGCTTTCCCCAAATACCTTTGCTTTCTAAACTCAGAATCTGTGTAATTTATTTTTTTCACTTTAGTATTTGAGCCCTTATCACCTTTACCTTGTAAAAGGGTCAGCTGAAGCTTCTTGCATTTCTAAGGATTACAATGTGAAATAAAATATACTGTTTAAAGTCAGTGAGGCTTTTAGCCACTAGGTTTTCTTTCTCAATATTTTATTTCTGGCCAAAGACAGAACTTATCAGGTAGACAATTCAGGCTTTTAACAGAACTGCTGATAAAGGGATAAGAAAAAAAGATTTATTAAAAAAGATGCTGAACTGTGAAGTTTTCTGTTCATTTGTTGTCCCTGGTTAAGATTTTTGTTTTATTGTTGATAAAACAACTCTCTCAAATTCCATTTGAAAAACAATGTGAAATAATTTGTTTCACAATATGCTTTAAAAATGTAGGACACCTGATTTCACTAATACTTAACCTCAGTTTTACTTTGTTTTCACACTTTGTCTCACACCATTGTTTCCTTTCAAGAAAGATTTGTTTCTTACTGAAACAAATATCAGTTTTAACTTCCTTCTACTGGAGAGCTGCTTTTCATAAAATTTTCTTTGAATCAATGAAAAGTAAATATTAGATGAGAAAATGCGTCTGAACAGTCAGGCGTAATTTCATTTAATCTTTGTATTAGTCTTTCTGGAAAAAGATGAGGAAGGTTTTCTTTTTCAGGTAGACGAAGGTTCTTGATTAGATCATAATCTAAGGCTTTGTTTTTTTCCTGAAACTCTAATCAAACAAGTTTTTCAAACATATTCTTGTAGTCATGTACATGAAGTTCATTTTAAGTCCAAACAGGTAGATCCATTTGCATTTTATTTTCACCATGTTGTTTATAATAGATGCACCATCTGCCTAACATTTCTACTTCAGACCCTTTGACATTATGAAATATATAAGAGGTCATTTCCTATGGCCTTGGACAGCATTTTATCTTCCAAAAACAACCATTGAACAGGTAAGTGTATATTTCAAGGCGATTCCCTGCCTTTCAGAGATCAGCAGAGGTCAGTGTCATTAGACTTCACTGTTTCTGAAGTGCTTTGAAATACCTCAAGAAATAAGTAGAAAATATCACTGTGTGAGGGTTTTTTATTATTATTTTGGTTTTTTTTTTTAACCTAACTGAAATCATTGGAAAAGAAAGGGAGTTGTCTTTGCTGTCTTTCTGAGAGATTTAGCTATTGCCTTACTAGCACAGTATGAACCACAGTCCAGGCACATAATTGTTTTGAAAATACAGACATATATATGTATATATATACCCAGAAATATGTATAAACTGGGTGAGAAAGACTGATCAAAACCATACAATATTATTGAGGAACACATAGTGTAGGATTTACATTTTCTGGTGAAAATGTTATTATAGATTTTTGTCGAAAACTTTATATGAAAGATTTCTGAGTGTCACACTGGATTTGACCCAGATTCAAACTGTTTTAATTGGTTCATGACGAAAACTCTAGCTTCTTGAAAAAAATGCACCTGCACATTTTCAGTAGTCAAGCTTTTGTTAATGTGTACAAATTTCAGTTAATTCAACGTTCATAATAACAGAGAAAAATAGAAAATAAGACAACAGATCTTGGTTTCCTATATCTTATATTCTGTCATTAACTGCATTTGTATATACTTAAAATAGTTGGTACTTTATTACAACTTTTATCATGTTAAACACTTTAAATCATATAATTCAGCATTTCATCAATACAAATGTAAACAAACAAACCTACCTATTATAACATGTTAATAGAATTTCTAAGGATATATCTGTATGAGGCAATTATTTCTACTATGCATAGACATATAAAGCGACTGCAATATGAACAATAAACAACATATTACTTATATCCTGGTTTTTTTTTTTTTTTTTTATCTTGGTAAACCACAGACAGTGCTGTCTCAGAATGAATGAAATATGACACTAGGGTCTGTGGGTTTTTACATCAGTTCTGTAGGAAAATTAGCAGAACATATAATTTTCTCTAAAATGAAGTCTAAATTCTGTGTCTGCTGCTCATTCATTCATTTCTTCTCTTAGGAAGTTTAGGAAATTAGATTGGAATGTCTGCATTTGAAATAATTTAACAGTTCTGACTTACATTATCCATCTCCTTTCTTTGCTTCCTTTTATAATAAAATTTACTTGTCTTATGCTTATTAATTTTATATGTGGGCATAACTAAGATAGGTGGATGAAACTTGACATGTGCATGAAATCTCCTATATTTTGAATGGTGATGCAACTGAAGGCATCAGCAAGAAATATCTTTTCTTTTTTTTTGTTAGCCTCTGTCAGATTTAATAAATATTCTCTTTATCTGAACCAAGATCACCTCCTTTCCTTCATTTAGGGAATTAACTACCAATGATCACCCCAGGACTCTAGTTCATTAAAGGGGACAAGTAGCATGAGATACCTTGTTGTGGTTTCTGCCAAAATTACCAAAACCCGACTGACAGACGGCCCTTCCTCCCCCCCAAAAAAGAAGGGAGAGGAAGAGGATAAGGGGAGTTACAAGTTTACAATAAACTAAACTAATGTAGTACTAATACTAAAATTAAAACAAAAACAAAAGGAAGAAAATAATGAAATAGATATAATATATACAAAACTGTATCAAGCTCCTAGGATGATGATCACATCAACAGCAGGCATCGGGAAAAGTCCCAGACTGGACTCGGTGATCAACAGGAGCTGGATTGCAGATCTGGAGTCAGGAATTATTGGATCGGGATCAGAGACAGATGAACAGACAGGGTCCTCCTCACACATTGGCCATTGAAGAAAGAGGAGTTGACCCTTTGATCCCTCAGCTTTTATACTGAGCATAATGCGGATGGGATGCAATACCCTAGTTTGTCAGTTTTGGGTCACCTCTCCTTTCTGTTCCTCCCAACAGGTGTGACTCTACGTTTTTCCACTTCCAACCCTCCAATGGGCAAATAATGAAATTCCCTGACCTTGGTTGTTACAGCAATAAGTATAAGCAAGGGCCTTTCTGCATACCATTCCTTGGTATAATCATGTCTTATCACTGTGAGAGTGCACAGTTTTTCTGAACAATATGCTGGTAATTTCAGACTTTAGTTAGAAGAGGCCCAACTAAAAAAGTAAAATTACTAAGCAGAAAATTTGTTCTGTTTTACCTGAAACCAGGACAAGCCTGATTTAATATCAGTGTGTATTTACTGTTAAAGACCATACTACAGGTTTGGGTAATAGTGCAGCTCACCACCTGTCTGTTGACCAAAAGATGGGCTAATAAGTGCAAAAGTAAATTCTGTACACTATTCCAAAATTTAAATTCCAAGTGATGATTTGAGGACCTTTTGGTTTCAGATAAATACAGTAAGAAATCATATAGACCTCAGAAACCGAAGCATTAGTTTTTACTCACAGTTTCTGGGAAATTTTTCATTGTGCTGATTTTAAATCCTCAGAGAATTATGCAAGACAACTAGGACATCACAACTTTTTCAGGCTGATTGTTAGCAAAAAATGAAGGCTGCAGCAGGTTTATGTAAAATTAGAATTTGCTAAGATTTATAATAGTCTCCAGCATTCATAAAACCCTTCCTGTTTAGCCCTCCAACAGCATGCTGTATCCTGGCAAGAAACCAGCAAGTTATGATAACTGCCTGATATTAATTAATAATTTAGCTTTTACAAATGTCCTGGCCTTTATCTTAGAAGTGCTTTTAGCGATCCCTGGAATTTTATTAGCAGATGCACTGCAGGCAATTAGATGTCATCTTCATGTGGCTTTGCTGCCCATTCATCTATTTAATAAAGCATTTTCATTGCTTGTGTTTGGCTTGTCTTGGAACAGGTACAAAAATACTTGCACCTAAAGCAGGATAGAAATGCCCTACAATGGCTCCATTATCATATATGTGCAGTGAAATAACTACATATTTTGTTTAAGGGAAATGCTAAACAAGAAGGAAGAGATTGAATCTTCATTTGATTTCTCTAACACAGGATATTAAGACTTAAATCCAAAGAGGACATGTGTGAGAGTGTGATCATTTATTTATTGCTTTGAATAAAACAATTTGGAAATTATTTTGTTAAAATAACTTCAATAGCTTATGTTTTAGGACACACTGGTGTTCTGGTATTTTTTCTTCTCATTTATTTCTTTTTGTGTGTCTAATATCTGAATGATGACAGACCAAGCCATAAGACAGTGAACAAGTAGAAATGTATTTGGCATATGTGAAGACCTCACAGAAATATTTGGGAACTGATAGAACAAGTTATTAGAGTTATTTTAATTATCTTTTGAAAATTCTTCAATATACTTATTGTATAAATTAGGTAGTATGTAATTTTTCCCACAGAGAATATTTCTCTGCCATGTTTTTAAAGGTATTTTGGGTGTAAGATAGATGGCATGAGTTGTGGTATATTGTACACAGAAAAAGCTCATTTGCAGGTTTTAATGTAAAAGTTAATGTTTTCCAGCTACAGTAGCATGTATTACAATGCACAGTAATGATTTGAAACTGTTATTCTAAAACCATCTTTTCAAGTGCTAAAATATGACATTATTTATACATAAATAAAATGTAACAGTTATTTCATTCTTTATAAACTAGTGCCCCAACACCTGTCAAATAACAGCTTTAAATAATAAAAAAAAAAAGTTCTCACACTCTTATGATCTTACCTAATGAATGCAAATTAAAATGCAGTCAAGATGTAGTGAATGATGAATATGGAAGATGACAGTGAATATTTGCTATAAACTACTTGGCCAATATAAATAGGAAATAAATATAATCTAAAAGCAATATATTCTTGGTATGCAGAGGTCATTTTATGTAAAGAAAGCTGAAATTCTTAAACATATGCTGATAACTAATTCAGGTGGTCACAAAATCCACAATGATACTCTTAGATTTGGATATTAGAATGCCTTGCAATGCAAGAATTGCAAACTCTTACTAAACCGAGCCTAACTTTAACTTTGGCATATGAAAATTATGGGTTAATGTTCACCAGTGACCTCACAGTGGAAACTGAGTAAGCAGAGAGCAGTACCCTGAAAATAGTAAAGAAAATAATTTTAGTGTTAACTAAACTTCAGTATGAGTATAAACTGCTTGTAGAGGAGGGCTTTGTCCATTGCTTTTCATCTCTGTTACTATGGAACCATTTGAGAGAATCTATCATGAAGACTTGCTATAGCTCCAGGAATTTCTGCAGTTCTACCTCTAAAATATGTAGTAAGACCTGAACTTGACCTAATTCTAATACAGTAACATTAACTTTTCTCAGAAGTAATGGTTAACAGATATCTTTGCAATACACATTTGAATCACATTTTTGTCCGTTTTATTTTTTGAAGTGCCACAAGTCTCTGCAGTTGTTGCAATATTCCGTCAGCAAAATACAATTAAATATAAACAATATCCTTTCATGATTCACTAATTAAGAAAAGAGGCTGAACGAAAATATATAGAATTAGCCATCAATATTTTGTATATTTTGATTACAGGTTATTTGTCTCCACCAATAAAATTGTCACTGCCACATCAGGATTTTGCTTACTCCTGTTCTTTCTTTTATAATGAATGACATCTGTTCTTGACAAACACAGTATGTAGAAATAAAAGACATGTTTAGAGCACTGAAATTTTTGCCGAATATACAAAATCAATCAAACAAAAAGTACCACACCTCTCCCCTTTATTCTTTGGTTTGAGGACTGAAAAACAATCCATCCAAACACACACAAAAATGAACCCATCACCCAGTTGTAGTAATCTGAAAATTAGGTATCTAGTGTCATCCAGTTATAGGGTTGTATATACGTCCTTCAGTAAGAATAGTTAAGAGTTAAATGCAGCCATTGGGTTTTTCTTGAATATTAAAAACAAAATTACATATAATGAAAAACATGAAAAGTGGAAGCAGAAATGATAGTCACAACCTGGAGGAAATCCAGTTTAAGTCAGTAAAAAAACATTCAGAACAGTAATGTCACATTTGCTTGATGGCTCTTTCCTACCTATAAGCAGCAGTTGTTCCATGCAGTTGTCAGACAAAACATAAAATTTCAGACGTGAGTTCAATAACTGATTTTTAAGAATGATCTTTGAATAATGAGTCCAGCATAGAAATGAAGTAAAAATTGGAAAGAATTAATTTTGTAACGCTTCAGTTCCTTTATTCAAAATCAAGGAATGGAAAAACATGACAAACATAGAGAAATCTTCTGATTGTTACTTCAGAATAATCTTTGCTTGGATTAATTAAATTTCTGTGTTGAAGATGTAGCTAAGAAAATTTTACTTGGTGATTCAGTAGAGAATTGTTTTCTGTGTGTGTATGTATTTATGTATATAAAAACTGTAGTGCAAATGGCAGAAGAAAAATGTTTATTATGCATTTATTTATCTCAAAAAAGATTTTCACAGAATCAGTGGGAAGGACCTTTAGAAATTATTACTAATAAATCTTAAAGGTCCTTATTCGATAAAGTTCATCAGTTGATCTGCTTACTCGTTCATTATAGCCCAATAACTAGAATGATAGGATAAGGTGAAACGTAATATTTTTTTTCCCCGACATGTTGTTTAGTGCACTGTTTAAATCTGCTTTTATGTGTGCCTGCATAGACAGTGCACTGTATGGCATTTGCTCATTTGCTACCATCTAAAACTCACATGGCTGAATTTCCATTTTGAGAGTTCTTGTTCATCCATTCAGGATCTTCAACGTCACAATAATCAGGGTCACTAATTTGATTTATTATTTGTTTCAGCAATATGGTTTCGTGATTATTTTTTTTAATCAAAGTAAGGTTGATGGTTGGAATAGATGATCTTAAAGGTCCCTTCCAACCTAGACAATTCTATGATTCTGTAATATGGAAAGAGTTATCAACCTTCTTCTGATAAACTTTTTGTGTTACTTAACATGATTACTGGCAGTTATATTCCTATAGCTGTATCTACACAGGAATTTGACAGACTACATGATATGGTTTTGGATAATAAATCAGTTTCATGCTATTTCAAACAGCTGGTTGGGAAAGGATTGCTGATATTTAGTTAAAGGCTTCAAATAAAAAAAAAATTGGGAAAATTTGGGCAATCATAACTCCACTTTATGCAAAAGATAGCCAAAATATGGAATTGTATCACATGAAGAAACTCTGTCACATCCTTTTAAATTGTCTTATTGGCAGACAGTGTTTCTCTCACATGAAGAAATAAGTTCTAATAAAATTGAAATAAATTTATCCAAATCAAAGTACAAAGCCAAAAATAAATCTGTAAAAGGACAACTCTTAGAAGATATGTTGTCTTCTTTTTAGGAAAATAATCCTTGTAAAAAGTATGCATTTATAATCACATGGAAACTAATAATCAAAATTAAAGTTGGGAAGAAGTTATGGACTGTCATCCTTAACAGCAATGGATAACAACAAGATTTTTCAGTGATGCATGTGTAAAATATACCTTTAGGTATATTGACACAAGCTCTGGTCAACTTTATCAAGGAAAGAAACATATGTAATTGTCTCCTTTGGAAAGAGTGGTGGCTACAGCCCAGCCCATCTTTCAGTCTCCAAATACAGAAAAAAATTATTACAGTAAGATTAGCAGGAACTGTAATGACAAAAAATATGATTCACTTCTATTAAGTGAGCCCAGAGGTTAGTTGGATCACCAACACTGGAATAACATAACCAAAAGAGAAAAAAGAAAAAAAAGACATTCAACTTACTGTCATGAAGGAAATTGGGAATTATTTAATAAGTCATTCATTGTGTGAAGACTACTATATAACTCAAACAGTGAGGCCACAGGGGCAAGCCTACTAATTAGCTATCAGTTTTCCTGCAATACTTTAAGTGAAAGTTATCTTTTCCTTCAGTTTTCATCAGGAGCAGACAGCTAGAGAAGTTTTATTTTGATGAAGGCAAGATGCTCAACATCCTGTCAGGAAGCCTGTTTTATTCTTGATTGCTGCAATGAGCTATATTAGTGAGGAAATGTTCTGTCCTAACACATTTGTAGATAGATGGCTTTAGATAACAACAAGCTATATGAGTGAAAGGATAACAGAATTGTACATTCTGTGTAATAGGTAGTGAGATTCTAATTCGCTTAGTAAATGGTTCAGAAAGATGTCTGTCTACCGAGATAAAGACTCATTTGGCCTCTTAGGAGTAAGAGAAATTTCAAGGAGTTGTGTGGATTAATTATCAGGAAAATACTTACTCCTTTGGCTGATGAAAAATTAAGATGAGAGAATGAAGAAATCCGAAAAAAACATACAGAACCTAATTTATATTCATTATGCTTAAATCACTTTAAGTTCAGATGAGGTATTTGAATGTTTCTGCTCAGCTGTATTGGCTAGATTTCAGAAAACATTAAATAAATTTAAGCATATGCAGTCTGGATTTTTGGATTTTGTTTTGCCTTTTTTTTTTTTTTTTTTTTTTTTTTTATATGAAGTAAAAATTATCANNNTTTACAAGGAGGTAAAAGTTACAAGTTTTCCTGCTGATGATGTCTTACAATATGTGAAATCCACAACTCTTTCCTTCCAGAATATATTGCTTCTCCTGAGACATAAAGGAATACATTATGTTAATTTTCATAGTGTAGACAGCTCACTGAATCAGGATGGGTGAGACTCAAGTCCAAGTTAAAATATATTACACATCTAAGGTAGGGGGACAATTAAGTTACCCATATGTAGAATCATAGAATTGTCTAGTTTGGAAGAGACCTTTAAGATCAACTAGCCCAACCACCAACCTAACCATCATTAAAAAAAACCAACCAAAAAAACAAAGAAAAAAAATCACTAAATCACATCACTAAGCATCATAATAACCTGTTTTTTAAATACCTCCGGGGATGGTGTTTCAATCACTTCCCTGGGCAGACCATTCCGATGCTTAATAACCCTTTCAGTGTAAATTTTTTTGTTAATATCCAATCTGAACCTCCCCTAGCACAACTTGAGACCATTCCCTCTTGTCCTATTGCCTGTGACATGGGAGAAGAGACCGACCGCCACTTCTCTACAATATTGTAATCAGAAAATTAAAGCCTGAAGCACGATAAGGAAATTTAATGGATGCTTCTTATTTCTTTTTACTGTGCGTTAATAATGCCTTCTATTTTCTACAAAATGTGTTACGTTAGTACTTTACTAACAGAGTTCATTAAATAAATCTAACGAGTCTCTAAAATAGTTAGTAAAGAATTGCAGTTAGCTAAAATGCTATTGTTATCTCCCCTGTAATTAATTAACATTTGGAGATGTTATATAAAGAAACTCTAAGATATGTGATAAACAACCTGCAACCAGTCCCTGTTTTTTGGAAACATTGCTGAGAAGTACAAAAATAGCATAGGATTTGAGGAAGGATTTTTCTGATTTGACTACTTAGATGATTTTGAACAATATTTTCAGTTTAATAGAAGGCTGAGTGGACTTCAGGTTTGGTTGGTTGGGGTTTTTTTGGGTTTTTCTGGGTTGTTTTTTTTCATGTGATCAGATAGGGTGCATATTGAGTGACAAAGGTTTTCCAACCTTAAAAAATACTCTAATGCACACTGAGCTGAATTTATTCTCTGGGCACATACCTGCCCACATCTTATTAAAATAGACTGAATGTATTGCAAAGAAATGTTAAGATTTCATTAGCTTAAACTAGTATTAATGACCATTTTAGGTCATCAGTTAGTCTTACGTTTTTACAGGACTTTCCCCTCTCCCCTTTCCCAAAGCACACATTCCTGCTCCTACCTAAGGATAAAACAAAAGATACTGGGGCACATATTTCTGCTCTATGGTTCACTCTACACTTCTCATAAGGAGAGATATATAAAATTAACTGAAACTACACACTGTTAGAGTCCAGTGGTGAGTTATAAAAAAACCCTTTTTATAGATAATAAACCCAAAAGCTTAAAGCTAGAAAGAATCATACAAAAATAATAATAATCATACAGCAAAATGCCATTAGAGGTGAATAAATAAATAATTAATTGTACATAATTTGTGTGAATTATAGTACAATTGCTTGTTTCAAACATAGCTTTTGATATAGTCAAAACATGTTGGAAAGATGGTTTCCTGAAAGAATGATAAGACTTAATAAATGGAATTATTTTTCTGAGGTAGTTTGTATTCCGGTCTGACATTTCATTAGAGAGCTGAGATTAACTTCTGACCAAAACAAAAAAAAGAAATGGACAGATGTATGGATTAAAGAATATGGCAACAAAGACAGAAAACTGCAGATTGACATACATTAGACCATTTAAAACTTCAAAGCGGACACACATTTGTTTAAGGTCAAGTTCATATATGCTGAAAACCTTACAGGGGTTTACACCAGTGTAGAATGAGAAATTAAAATTGATTACTGCCTGCAGAATGAATTAGAGGAGAAAGTTATCATATCTGTATTTATACACCATAGCTGATATTGAGGAGGAGAAGGACTATAGCAAGAAGGTTGCCTATTTTCTCTGAAGGCTTTTAGAGCCAGTGATGAATGAACAGTGTATCTGGTGTTTCTGTTTGGATGGAAAAATCATCTTAGATCATTGTTATTTACTGAGTGGCACCTGCAGAATAGGTCAAAGCAAACTCATCCACTAACTCTCCTACTGGAAGTACAGGATGTCACTTCTGCTTCCGTATATAGCTTTGATCCTTGACTCAAACACTCTTGTGAAATGAATCAAAGCTTTATTTTTTAAATGTCACTAAAAATGCCAATCCCTCAACTCAATCTTTTTTTTCATTCCAACACAAGGTACAGATTCAAACAAGATCTACTATTCAAAGATAGCAACCACCTCAAAACAGACTCTCCCGTTATCCAGCTAATATACCCAACGTGGAGAGCATCCTTCATTTTGTTGCTTAAGCTAGCAGTACAGTCCCATTTGCAGCTGCCATTATGATGTGTTCAAGGAACATAGTAAAATCTTCTTCTAAGGGTTTTCTAAATAATAGAGAAGCAGCATGAAATGCAACATTTTCAATTTAAAGGCAGCATCACAGAAAGGTGCACTGGTTATGGTGGAGAAAAAAGTAGCTGACATAAACTTCTTTAACTTACAAAACATTACAATATTTTTTTTTTCATTAAGACTATTGAAAAGTAATGTGTCATGTTGAAAAAAGGATGTTTTCATTAAACACAGTTGCCACAGTAAAGGTAAACAAAACCAAAACCCCAACCCTAAGTGCAAGTGGACAGATGGACCACTCGATAGACCAGGCACTGGCTTGATGACTGCACTCAAAGGGTCAATGTGGCCAGTGATGACCGGTGTTCCCCAGAGCTTGGAACTGGGGCCAGTGTTGTTTAACACCATTGTCGGAGACATGGATAGTGGGATAAAGTGCACCCTCAGCAAGTTTGCTGATGACACCAAGCTGTGTGATGTGGTCGACACTGGAGGGAAAGGATGCCATCCAGAAGGACCTGGACAGGATTGAAAGGTGGGCTCATGCAAGTCTCACGAAGTTCAACCAAGCCAAGTGCGAGGGTTCTGCACCTGGGACATGGCAATCCCAAGCCCAAATACAGGCTGGGCAGAGAATGGCTGGAGAGCAGCCCTGAGGAGAAGGACTCGGAAGTGATGGTGGACGTGAAGCTCAACATGAACCGGCAGTGCACACTGGCAGCCCAGAAAGCCAACTGCATTCTTGGCTGCATCAAAAGAAGTGTGGCAAGCAAGTCACAGGAGGTGATTCTACCCCTCTATTCCTCTCTGCTGAGACACCGCCTGGAGTAGTGTGTCCAGCTTTGCAGTCCTCAGCACAGGGAGGACATAGCGGAGGGCCAGGAAGATGATCAGAAGAATGGAGCACCTCTCCCATGAAGATTAGCTGAGAGAGCTGGGGTTGTTCAGCCTGGAGAAGGCTCCAGGTAGACCATATAGCAGCCTTCCAGTACCTGAAGGGGGCCTACAGGAGAGCTGGAGAGGGACTCTTTGTCAGGGAGTGTAGAGATAGTATGAGGGGTAATGGTTTTAAATTGAAAGAGAGGAGATTTATATTGGATACTAGAAATCAATTCTTTACTGTGAGGGGGGTGAGACAGTGGAACATGTTGCTCAGAAGTTGTGGAAACCCCATCCCCTGGAGTGTCTAAGGGCAGGCTGGATGGGGTTTTGAGCAACCTGGTCTACTGGGATGTGTCCCTGCCCATGGCAGGAGGAGTTGGAACTCAGTGATCTTTAAGGTCTGTTCCAATTCTAACCATTCTATGATTCTATGATTCTATGATTAAATATTATCAGTATGATAAATACTGTCATGAAGCTATCTCAATGGCTTGGCCATCCCTCTTCTTCCTGTGCACCGCAACCCAATGCATATGTGAAGTTTGTGATAAAGGTTTTTCATCTGGGTTGTGACTTTCATGTCTCTGAAAGGAAAATGAAAACCACATTCAGGACTTCTGTAGATTTTATTTATCTACCTATTATCTGTAGAGTCTGTTCTATCAATTAGGATTTACTGGATACAGATCCTTCCGGGAAAAACATACTTCTGCTATAATGAGCAAAATCTTATGAGAGGATTTATTTCTTTATCACTTATGGGAGAAGAGGAATGATGAGGGAGAGGAACTGCTGAAGGTGACATACAGGGATAAGGGACCACGCAGAGGTACTGCCTAGTTCTGGTTGGTTGCCTGCTGTAGTTCTTACTCAGTAAATTGCACATTTCTGGTTTGATATACTCTGACTTTCTTCTTGCTAGCTCAGTAGGATGTGCAGCCCTCCAGCTGAGAATTGCAGCAGAATGGCTGTAGCAGCCAGTGCAAGATGCTGACAGCAAATGTTGAGTTTAGGCCTCCACAGTCAGTCCTTTGCAAGTGGGACTTGCGAGAGCTTTGACACTGTTTTTACACCATTTTCTCATTTCTTCCTGCTATTTTGTCACAGGTGGATGTTTACTTCCATATTCTTTGTTAGTTTTTCCTCCATAATCAGTCCTAAATCTTTGCAGCAGCTTTCCATGAAAATATAAAACACAATAATCACAGTGAAAATCATGTTGTAAGTCCCATAGTAAATGAGCTATGAACATAGGTTCTGCTTCAAACACTGACAATGCCTGGAAAAAAATGTCAACAATAATATGGTCAGAAGGCAAACAAACAAACAAACAATGGCAGTCATAGACTCTTTTTCCTTGGAGAGAAAATCTATACAATCTTAGGAGAGTGCAACCAAAGTGATCAAACCAAAGATCAAAAGAAAGACAACAGGAAACCTGAGGAGCAGACTACATAAATGAGTCTAACATAGAATTCTCTGAAATGATTCATCTCAAGGAACTTATGGAACCCCCAAGTCTTTCTTCATCTTGGAACTCAAATATAAAATTAAATTCATTGTCAGATAGTTTCTGTAAAAAATAGCGCAAGTACCTCGCAAATGCTTCCCATTAGCCACAAAAGTAGGAAACTTAGAAAGTGTTGTTACATGTAGTCATGATATTTTAACCCTTTAGGATTTATAAAAAAATGCCGTATTTCTCTCAAGTAGGTATGTTTCCTAACTACACAACACTTAACTATAAACTAACAACTTGGTCAAAGGAGGTGTGATCAGCCTGTACACCAGCATCCCATCCCAGATTTGCATTATGATTTATCTTAAATGACAATAACAGCAAGGACAACCCTCAGAACCCAAAATCAAACATACTCCCTTGCTTATGTGAAATACTTCATATACTGTACATCATTCCATCATAGAAATGTTACGTATAGCTGCAGCTAAAAATCAGCTTTGCTCTATAATGAACTCAAAAACCATAAAAGATTGACAAACCTGCTTATTGCAGTTACTTTTTATTTCATCTGTTTCATAGTCACTTACGATCCATTTTCTTGTTAACTGTCATTCTGCACTACAGATATCAAAAGTCTTTTACAAGTATTTAATGCATTCGAGTCAGCTGAAATTACTTGCAACTCATTTTTCAACTTTATCTACACATTCTTATTATATTTGGGGTTCAGTTCTTATGGAAAACCTCACCTGGTCAGTGTAAGCACTTCAAGTTTTGTTTCTACTTTGGATATGGTAATTTACATTTCTTACATTCTTGCTGACTGATCGGCACTTGCTGTCATATTCTTTACCATCTTTTTTGAAAAATAAGGAAGAGTATTTGATGCTGCTGACATATTTAGATTAGCTCATTTTTCAATATTTCTATGTGTAGCTGTCTGGTTTCTCTTTTCTTACTCTATTTATATGGTTGAAGAACTTTTATTACTTGTTTTAATTTTCTTTCCAAGTTTCAGCTCAACTAGGCTTTTGTCCATTCTTGTTTTATTTTTGGCCTTTTTGACCTCTGAGACATAGCTATCCTTGCTGATCAATCCCTTTTTCTATTCCTTTTAGGTTCTTATTTACTCTTAATATCCTATGTGAGGTGTTTCTTCCTCCAGAGAGGTCTGTAGCCCTTTCTTGCTAAGAATTTTTCTCCTCTTGCTTGCAATGCAAGCTTCAAATAATGTTTGCACTTTTGACTTAAAATAATTCCATGCTTCCATTATCTTCAAATCCTTGAGCGCTTCAGTTCAGTCAACCCTAGTAACTAATTTCTTGGTTTCTCAAAGTTTGCTCTTCTAAAACCTCAGAATTTAGCTATGTATTCATTTTTGTTTGTCTTGCAATTTAAAATTAACTGAATCAGCTCAGGATTACTCTATCTAAGCTTATTTTTTACAATTAGCCCCCGTACTGCTTCTCCCTGCTGCTTACTTAAAGTAACTTTAAAGTAGCACCAGCACATTTTTACTTCATAGACTATTTTGTACATATACTTGTCAACTTGCACATTCTAGAAAATTTAAGACCTAGTCATGTCTATTGGGATACTTTTTTTTTTTTTTTCATTAACATTAGAAAATTAAACTCTCCCATAATCATGTACATTCTCTTCTTGTTTCTTTCTTTCTTACTCTTACAGAGATCACTATTGCAATCCAAGTCTGGATACTGGGGACTAGAGGAAGATCCCATTAGAATTGTTCCTAAATATACCACTCCATGGTGACTTCTGCCTCAAGAGATTCTGTTTCTTAACTATGGAAAAAAAAAAAAAACAACCCAGTTTTTATTTGCCTCCATTTTTATATATCTGGTTTCCATGTTTCCATACATATCAGAATTTGCAGGACTTCACTGACTGGTCCTGGGTTAAAATTCCATTGTTGATCAAGTCAGCATGAATTCTAAAATGCTATTTGTTGAGTTATATAAGCAAAGCCTGTTATTTCAGAAGAGTAATCTCCCTATGCCTGAATATTAAAGATCCTGGAATGTTTCTGGTTGTACCAGTCCCTAGGTACATGTCAGTCCTCAAAGATCTTACCACATTTTTCTCCTCTCTTGCAGAAATAATGTAATTTTCTGAAATTCCATTTCACTGCAAGTCTTCTTTTTATATCCTAAGCATAATCAGTCTCAGTTCACATCAGTGAAAATTCGATGGTATCATTTATTTTTCCAAATATGAATAATAATATATATCTTCTTCCTTACCATGAAAAGCAACAATCTGGCTCTTGCACTCTTTTTCAAAGGCCAATCCAGATTGTGTGGTCGTTTGCAAATTAGGCAGTCCAGAGGAGATCACAAAGGAAGGAATGAATGTTACTGCTAACATTTATGTGCTTTAATATTTTAGACAAGTCATTTCAGAGACACCATTTTGATATTATGTTTAAATTGACCGATGAGGCCAGGTCTGTCATTTTTAGATATCAGGTTACAAATACATTTCATAAAAGCATAATGCCTTCTAAAATTACTAAACCAAAAATAGTCTAAGATTTTGAAGTACTGCAGCCTGTATAAAGATGTCTGTATTATGCTGAAGAAATTAACAAAATGATAAAATGTTATGTCTATAAATTTTTTACAAAGTCATATCTGTGCTTCTGTCTCAGAACTGAGAGAGCTCTATGAATCTAATGGAACATAGAGTTCAGAATTAAACATTGTCATTAGTTGGCCATTTTACATAAAGTTGAGTAATGCACAAAACCCTCACAGCCCTCCTGAAATAAATAATTTAGACATTACTTGGAATTTTAAATGTTCATGTTCCCTTGATGTAAACACTCCTGTGGAATCAAATTTAGTTAAAAGGTATGTCGTCTAGATATGCAAATGTAATCTGTGTATGTAAATGCAAAAGTGATGACAGGGAGGATGCAGATATGCAGCATGATTGCTTTTGGTTGAAACCTACTCTAAACCTCTATTAACTGCCACTACAGCAAATTTCACTATATGGCATTTGCTACAACTTCCATGATATTGTCTAAATGGGTCTGACACTTTTGAATATTTAAGTATTTTCAAGCTAGGTAATAATTTAATCATAAATGGAAATGCACACAGGATGTGTGAAGAAAAGTTCTATCAACTTTCTGACTTCAAAACCTTTAACTGCTTGTTTAAAACTATTTTCCCAAAGGAGAGTCAAGTTTCAGGAAAATAATTCCCTAGATTTCATCACTTTTTAATCAGATGTGGTAAGTATTTGATTTTCTGTTATTATGATCTCAGTTTTTGATTCTCCGAAAGAGTTACTGATTCTGAGAATTTTACAAAACATTTTCATTGATTAGACCACAAAATTCAGCATGTGGCACATTTTATCAGGTAAATTTATATAAATGTTTGGATGTGTTAGACCAAATGTAGATCCATCATTTAGTAGTGAATACAGATGTTGACTAAGCTTTTGAAATCACAATATATTTTTCTAATGATTAAAAACCAAACAAACCAAACAAGTCTTTTGTTTCCTTTTCTGAATATATTCCTAACTGCCTATATCCTGGGCCATAAGAACTCAGAGTTCTGTTTCACTTGGAAGCTTTGGTAGTAGTTTCAAATATACATCTCCTTGAGTACCTTGTCCAGAAAAAACACATCAGATAGCATTCCCATGTTTACCGCGTGTGGCCTTGGAGAAATGAGGCTTTGAAATGAACTGCTGTCACAAACTGATAGTGAAATGTTGATACAGAAAGAAAAAATCCAGTAACAGAAAGTGAGGCATAACAGAGTAAGAATTCCATGGGAACACATGGAATGGACAGTCTCTAAGAATTTGCAATGTGCATAAGAACGCAGAAAAAGATAACATTGTTATTCTGATTTGCAGCTGAGGTATGAAACACAGAGAAATTAAAGGCTGAATTCATCAGAGTTTGGATGCTGTGCTGTCTACTACTGACTTTCAGAAGAGTCCACTTTTAACCCATATCCATTCCATGAATCTTGATCAGATAGATAAGATGAAATGGCGGCTCAGATGCTGAGACCTTCAATGGGGAAAGAAATTTTGGACATATTTAAAAGCAGAACTAAGATACTCAAGGAATATTTGTGACTGACTTATTAAAGTTTCTAAAGATTTTTATTTATTTGTTTGTTTGTTTGTTTAATTTCCACAAGGGAATTACTATGTTCCTTTGTGAATTCCAACCTAAGAAACTTTTCCAAGGTCAGGTAGAGTGTTTGCGGCAAAACCGACCAAAAGCTAGGAACCCTTGGGTCCAAGATCAATGCAGTAACCACAACATTGCCGTCTTTCTCTAGAAGTCACACTCAGTAGATATTGTGACTTGCACATCATCTTAATTGCCACAATTGCTTACATAAACATTAGAGTGTAGAGAACATTCTGATTATTGCATGCAACATCTGCAGTTAATTTTAATATTCATTTGCAAGTCATCACATTGTGCAAGATTTGCTGATACTAAATAAATTCACTATATCTCTACTCAAACAAATAGACCAGTCAAAATCCAGCCTTCACTATTAATGCCTGAATGATGTTAGAAGCTTTGCAAAGCCATTAATGTCTACCTGACATTATATGCTAAATATTCATAAATGTCAACAAATACCTTTCTTCTTCTGATTGTCTTGGAATGCTGCCTATTTCACTGGCCTGAGTGAAATAAATCAATATAATTATACAGTATGATTTGGGATAATTTTATAAGTGAAAATTAAACAATGAAGTATAAAAACATCTAGTAAGACATTTTTCAATTTTAAATTTGCAGCCGTGTTATTAAAAAATATATGCTATTTTAATGATTAAATTCTGAAGAACTGAAGCATGCTGGATTCAGTATTTCCTTTTTATCCCAATTTCACTTTTCTTTAAATCATTCCTACTCCAGTGTTCAGAAATAATTTTACCAAGGCCTTTTTGATGTTAACGTTTTTTTTAACTTAATCAATTTTATAGCACCCTGGCAGTATGAATTTCCATGTTGTTCTCTTTATTTTACTGAAAAAACCCCACATACTTGCCTGCAAACTCATGGCTAGTAAATATCAAAACAGGACTTTCTCACACCTAAAACTGAAATCATAATCAAGCATTATGAGTAGGGTTTTTTTTAAGATATAGTGTTTAGGAAATACATTGTTTTGATATGCAATGGTGCAAGTTATGTAAATGCATATGAATAGAATCATAAACCTGTCACACTTACATGTTAAGAAATTTTAGATTTTTAAACTTCTAGCTTATAGCTTCCCTATGGTGCTTCATCCCGAGGGAACCATAGGAAAACCCCTAATTCTGACAGTGCTGGGAGCCTCTACTGATATAGCTAAGAAAATCAGGGTTTGGGTGTTCTTAGTGATTGAACTAGTTTTCCTGAATTTTGTATGTTTGGGCTCAGAAACTTGTTCGGAGGCAGATAATCTTTTCCCTTCCTTTCCCTAACAGATTTCTTTCAACTAGAATGACGCTTTTTATTTGGAAGTGAAAGAAAAATCTTGGTTTGGTTGTAAAGTTAGATTCATAGATCATATGGGGTGTAGGGAGACCTCTTCTTTGTCTCCTAAAAATTCTTTAGATGGGTCCTACCACAGAGATTTTCAAAGTGTTTTTTAATGGAAATTCTGTGTCTTCATGAAGGTTGTGAATAATCTGATGTAATATATCTGGAAATTTGTCACTTGAAATTTGAGAGCCTTATCCAAAGGAATTTCAGATAGCTACTAAACCATATTAAAATATAGGCCAGCAATTTTTACATGTGCAATCTACTAGCTTTTTCTCATATGCTTTTCAGTATGAACACTGATAGGACATTCCTTTGTAGATTAGATTAGCAACCTTTTTAGGAGAACATTTTGCCACAAATTAAATAAACAAATAGAAGTATTTATTTACTCATTCAATCAGAGATTTTGCACTAAGCCCAAACAGATTGGCAGTTTCTAGGACATTTCTTGGTTTATGACATCCGATGCAGTTGACAACTTCTCACTGATCACTTAGTGCAAAAGGCATTCTGCCACAACTACTAAACCTAGACAAAAATTTCTAACTCTAGGGTGCTCTGGGGAAAAAATGAGGCTTTTAAAGCTGTAAGCAATTAGCTGAAATGTTTATAAAAGAAAGAAAAGTGAGTGTGCTGAACTTTTTTTAACTGAAGTATTTACATTTTCTGACTGACAAAGCTCTTTAATACAGTTTTTGTGTGGGCGTACCAGCTGTTCTATATGTAAAGTTGCACTAAGACTTTTCTCTGACTGTTAACCATTACTGAAATTCTTTCTTGAAAGGAAATGGGCCTAATCATAACATTTCTGACTATCAGATTTTTTTTTGTTTGGGGTGCAACTTTGTCTTTGTTTGTTTGTTTGGGTTTTAAAATTAATTTTATTTTATTTTGATTTATGTTTGTTTGTTTTTCTTTTTTTTAATGCATAGTTTAGTTTTCACACTATTGAACTTCAGGTACCTCATTTACATGTTCAAGTTGGAAAGCAATCTGATCCTGAGAATTCAGGTCTCTTAAACTCACTCCTGCTCACTTAAGTCAGGTACTTGATATGAATCAGCCATTAACTACAAATGGCAGTGAGGGTAACTAAGTGAGTAGGTGGAAGATCTCAGCTTTATGTAGATCTTAATGTACCATATATATGTATGTCATAAGTTTGTTAGTGTTTATAAGTAATTAAAGCATTGTAATAAGGCCAATTGTAATTGCAAAATATAACATGCACAGAAAAATAGTGGGCTTGAAAAGAATCCTATGTGGGCTGTACTGACTCAAAGAATGCAGAGAATAGATCTATTAACATATGGAATTTGCGTAAGAAGCCTGAAAGATTGAGTATATACTGCTTAATCACCTAACCTCTGAGGCTGCATCAATTGATTTTGATGAAAGAGTGCCAGGAATCAGTATTGCTCAAGAGGCCACAAAAGCACCAACTGACTGGGGAGAACAAATTGAAGCAGTCCAAAAGAGAGCCAAGGAAGCAGCTAACAATTAAACATTGTGGGTGATTATGACTTGATCAAGTGTGTGAGTTCATCTCTGTCTCTTTTATTTAGCAGTATTGGTATGCTCTGAGAGATTTACAGTGAGACTCTTAGTTGCCCATTTAATAATAAAAATTGAACAGAGGCTTGCTAGATGGAAGTTGGTACCGGAGCCTACGGGTTACAAAAAGTTATTAATTTCTGGTGTCACAAACATTTTTTCATTTATATGGACAGCTTCAAAAGGAGAGATGGAAATGATAAGCAAAAAGAGAGACAGAATCTGCAATGTCTCTCCTGAGCCTTCTCTTCTCAAGTTTGGACCTATATAGCCTAGGGAAGAGAAAGTTCAGTGGAGACCTTGTTGCTGTCATGGTCAATGGATTCAGAGAAGGTAGAGCCAGATTTTTCTTTGAGGTGTGCGACAGTAGGACTGGAGGCAACAAAAGCAAGCTGAAATGTATGATATTTCCACTAGATACAAGGAAAATTTTATTGACAAAAAAGTAGGACAGCAAAAACACAGACTGTGGGACTGCCATTCTTCAACATGTTCAAGACTTGACTGGACATGATGCTGAGCAATCTGGTCTGATTCAGCAAAGAGGATCAGGATTAGTTCTTTAGAGCAGGTGGCCTCTGGAGGTCACTTCCAAGCTACCTTTTTTTTCTAAATAAAACGTTTCATACTTCCTTTTCAATCTAACATTTCCTAAAAAAAGACTAATGATAAACTTTGTGGCCAGGACATTTACAAGGGAGTTTGTAAAATCCTCTTTTAAATAATGTCATCTGTATTTTAATTGTCTGTTTTCAACAGCAATCAATAAATTTTCAATATTGTCTCCAAGAAATCTATAAATACTAATGCAACAAATTAGTTTTCATATACTCCTATTCCTTTGTAGAAGAAAACTTTTTGACCAGGTGTTTCAAGGTGTGTGTTTTAGCATAATTTCTTTGAGTATTTATCTGATGAAACAAAAAAAAAATAGTGTAGGAAGGGTGGCTGTATAATTTGTTAGAGAAGTGAAGCACTCCTAGGTGTTCTGTAGTACATCTCAATAGCACCGTGATGACAAATGCTGCGGTCTTTTGACCTCCATAATAATGTGCTTAGGTGTGATATAAATATTAATAGCTCCTTTACTTTCCTATATAATTATTTGAATCCTGAATGGATGCACAGTAAAGGACTGAAAGGATTGCCAATAGAAATGGTGGGGAACAATAAAGACATACTACAAACATCAGTTAATTCTAAACCAATTTTATTGTGAATGGATAATTTCAGAGATTTTAGCAATGGACTTCCAGAGATTTATCTTCCTATAATATCTGCAGAAGCACTGGATTAATCCAGAATACTTACAAGGTTGCTGATGTTGTACAAGACATTTTAATGGTGAGTAAAGGGAAGATTAAAATTAATGCATTTTTATTTAAGTTAAAAGCTTCACTAACACGGCTAACAATGAGATCTCTTTTTCCCCAGGTTCTATGAAGATGACGACTGCCTGATCAGCCAAGGGGCTTGACTTCTTCTATGCTAAAGGGAGAAAGGGAAGAATAGAATCTCAAAACTCCCTGAACTCCCAGCTGAAGGCTGATTTCCACACAGTGGAGCACTGTGGTTGAATGGCCTCTTCTTTCCCTTGGCTCCTGACCTCCTTTCTTTAGTAATGCTTAAATCAAGAGTCTTCTTCTTGTGAAGGAAAAGGAGCAACTTTGCTGTGGCAACCAAAGGTTGACCTGGGATCTGCTGTCCTATAAGGTTAAAGTGTGTTAGATAAGCATCATTTTTCACTACTTGCTGTATTCAGTAGGTGAGAAAGGATGAAGAACCTATTTTGGGGTTTTATGCTGCTCTGAATCAACTAATTTCACATAATTACTTATGATTCATCTTCATGTAAGTAACACAGGGATCTTTTCCTTGCTGTTTCCTAAATACAAAATCCTAATATTTGTCTCTTTTTTTTTCTTATTCAGAGTTTCAATGATGATATACATATATGAAATGACGCTTTTTGATAACATTCCCATATCTCTTTACATCTGTTTAATTTTTAACTCCACACCTTTATCAGCAATTTAACCATAAAGAAGATCCAGATAAAATGTCTTTTTGTATTTAAACTAACATACTTAATAGCTGAAGTCAGCAGGCTGAATACATAACTAAATATTTTGAAAAGGCTTTCTTTGAATATCCTTTTTGTCATTCATTTGACAATGACAGGCTAAAAAAAAGTTAAAATTTATTATTTATTTGCAAAAAAAAAAAAAAAGCTGTATGTATAAATCATAGGAAAAAGAGAACATTTAACTTGGTAAAAATTAATTCAGTTCTGAATTAACACCTGTATTGTTGGGACTCATACAGTAAATCACTGACAAATAATTTAGATCACTAATGACTGAAACAGATCTGTTCTCCTTCTAGTGTTTAAATGTACTTAAGTATTGCTACACTTACATTGATAACACTCTAAGGTTTATATTGGTGATTCTGCAAGGGCGGGGGTGTGGTTTCCCTAACATTTCCTTTCAGAAAAATGAAAGGAAGGTCAGAGATACTTTCACAGTGGGAACATCATGACTCAGCTGCCGCTACTCCCTACACATTGCCAAAAGAGCTCGTAGAAGAGGGGGCTATGTTTCCTTTTAGAGACCAGAATAAGCAGGACAAGTGGAACTGGTAATGCTAGAGCCAATGTAAACAGAACTTGATAATCTGAGAAGTCAGTGGCTACTCAGACTGTTACATTGCTCCTGACAAATAAAGGGGACTTCGAATCTAACCATGCCTCAAAGCCAAGTGGCACGAAGTGGCTCACATTCATACTGCTTAAGGGCTGCTGCCTCCCCCTCTTCAAAGGAGATTAATAATTGAGCAGAGTGCTCAAAGTGGGAAAGTGTCCAGCATCTGAGCTCACCTCCTGCCTTTCTCCACAATAGTGCAGATATTCTCAGTCAGTCTGCAGCCAGAGTCAAAATTATAAGGAAAGACAAAAGGTCCACATCCTAGATGGAATCTGAGCCAAGGATCTGAAAAAAAGACAGAACTAATTGGAGCAAGATGCAATCCAGGCCACTCAGGGCTTGTATACTGTCCAGAAAGGGATGCACCTTATCAGCATTGGTCAAACAGAAGCTTTTGGGAGGTAATCCTTGTGTAAGTCTTGTTACTGTACAACTCACTGGCTAGAGCACAGGACCTTCCTTGAACAATCTGTTTCTACATTGTTCAGTAGGGTAATATACATGCAGATGGCCAAGTATGTGAAAATGCTCCACTTTGTGTAAAACTCACATAAGATTATCTACACTGGAAGATTTCCACACCTAGAAAGGGTGAGGGAAATTAAAAGGAAGTAATCTTAAAACTGTGTCTCTAGTTTCTTGTTGCATTAAATAGAAACTGGACACCAAAGTTGGAACAGAAAAGCTAAAATTCCTCAGGGGTCAGTACTGGGACCGGTGTTGTCTAACTTCTTTGTGGAAAACATGGACAGTGGGATTCACTGCACCCTCAACAAATGAAAAAACTCTGAACACTTCCCCCCACCCCCCATCAGATTCTTTGATTTAATCTGTTAAAGCATGAGGTTATTTACCTCTCTATTGAACTTTGTGGTGAGGTTGTGCCAGCTGGTTCCTTGTTTGGAGTGTCTGTTTGATTTAGTAGTTCATCTTAATCTCTCTAAACAAAAGGTTTTTCCTTCATATCCTATTAGCTGATGGCCATGATGATGTTGCAGACTACTGGTAATGAGAGTTCAGCAGCTGGACGTCATGAAGGTACTACCTTTACAGTGAGATCTTACACCTCATTTTCATTTGCAAGTTTCTGATTATTTTTTTCAGGCACATGTTAAAAATCCCATAGCACTTTGGGATTTGGCCAGCTTTCCTTATCTAAATTAATACCATCACAGACTTAATTAACACCAATATAAATATTCACAGCTGTTTGTACGATAGATCTAATGCAAAATGCTGTGTTTGCATAAGCTGTTACATTACAGGCATATACAATTTATTGCTTTCTTAGAGGGGATGAAGGTTATATAAAAATAAGCAAATGTAAAATGAATTTAAACAACAGACACTTACTTGCATTATTATTAGTACAACAGTTCTATCATCTGTATTAGTGAGATGCTTTTGCAAATACAGAAAAAAATGTTATAGCATTTTTTTTATTGCAGATACATGAAGGAGTATTTTTGCTGTAATTTAAAATATGGCTTACAGGTTACACTTTGGAAAAAAATTTATTTGTTATAGTAAAAAATAGCTGTTTGGAGAATATCCTTTTTGGGAAAGATATTTCTAGATATTTCCTGTATTTGAAAAAATATGTGATCTCTTTAAGGAAAAAACAACTGGAAAAAACAACTAGAAAAACCAAACAGAACAACCGAACAAGAATAATCAGTCTCTGGACTACTCCTAGGACTCCAAATTAAAAAAACCAAACCAAAACAAAACAAAAAACATTAGAGTAAACTTTCTAATTTTCTCAATCTTAATAGGTGCAAAATTTCTGGTCACATCACTATAAACTGCTTTGTGATTTTTTCAAATTAAGTCACCCAAAAGCCTTCCAAAACTGCATTAAGTTATATATAAATTGAGGTATTATTCAATAAGAGAAAAGATTTCAAATACATTTGGGCATGGCAATTGGGAGTTCTGGGAATCTTTCAAAACTCTGCCTAGAACTTTTCAATAAGTTCCTTAATTAGCAAAAGTACTTTTCCTTAGCGTGAGTGATGGTGATTGCCATTAAAATAAACACCAAGTCACATAAATATAAATTTACTATAACTGTGGAAAATAAAGCTGTGGAAAAATAAAGAAAATATTAATTTTGTTCATGTGAAGTTATGTGGCTTTGAGACAAAATATTACTCTTGATATTTTAAGGATATTTTTGTTGCTGCTAGAAAAAACTACTGAATCTATTAGCTTCAAGTCTTTGGCAATCAGAAAAAGGGGAAAAGTAATAATGTGGGACAACAAGAATACAAGGACATTAGGAAATGAGAAAGGAACAGCAAACAACTCTTTTAATTTAAAAGTAATGGGGGAAAAGGTGATTTCAATCTGTAATGGCTTTTGCTAGAAAGCGTACTAACTGAAAAGCAGAATTAGAAGTGTTAAACAAAACAAACTGCAACAAAAGAGCAATCTTGAGACGGAAAACCCGAACTCTCAGAAGTTAAAACCGTCTGCTAAGTCATAATTTTATCCTTTTTGAGCATGATAATACAGCAGTTATAATAATTCTATTAAATTATTTTTAATGCAGACACTTCATACAGTGAACGGGTACTAGTTTTTAAATGGACAGCTATTCAGTACTTTTGCTCTTCATTTTTAAATGTCTTAGTCATATATTTACAGCATAATATTCAAACTTTCTTTTAAAGGTAGACTTGTTATAGAATCATAGAACAGGTTGGGCTAGAATGGACTTATAAAGGTCATCTAGTAAACCCTGCTGCAAAGAGTAGGGACATCTTCAACTAGATCACATTGCTCGGAGTCCCATTCAATCTGACCTTGAATTTTTCCAGGGATGGGGTATCTACCATTTCTCTGGGCAACCTCTTCCTGTGTCCCACTACCCTCACAGGAAAGAATTTTTTCCTAATGTCTAATCTAAATCTCCCCTTTTCAGTTTAAAACCATTACCCCTCATCTCATCCGTACATTCCCTCATAAAGCATCCCTCCTCTTCTCTCCTGTAAGCCCTCTTTAGGTACTGGAAGGCTGCTGTAAGGTCCCCTCCCCTACCCTCGATGGGGAACTTAGATGAAGACTGGAAAGATACTCTGATATTTGAGGGTCAAATTTGATTCATGTGAGTGTTGATTTTTAAGGGGAATTCTCTTCCTTCAGGATTTTATGTTCACAACACAGATCCGTTAGTTTAAATTGCAGCTGTGAGTACTTACTCTTAGTGAAAACAAGACTCCAGGGTGTCAGTTTGTGCTACAATAATTAAAAAAAACCAACAAAGTGAAACCCAAACATGAAGTTTGCTTTAAGGACATCACAAGTTGGTGACAGGATAAGTAAAGAATCTAGTTCTTTGCCACACTAATCAAATATCTTAGCCACAGAAGCTTTGTATTTCTTCCCCTTGACAACTTTTTCCTTGTACAACTTAACATACCAGCAGATAATTTGGTGGAATTTTGGAGGATTCTTTCACTACTTCATTATACTGACCATAACACAAGCTTATTCTACACAGTAGATAGAATAAAGTTCCTACCAAAAGCATAATTAAACTCACATTGGTGTGAATCTCAAAACATAATCTTTATGGAAAAAAAAATACATTATTTTCTTATTTTGGTCATTAATAATCTTCAAACATTAATTTTTGATGTGTAACACCCTTATTCGTTAAAAAGTTAACCAAAGTCAATGCTATAAGTTGTGTATTTTGTTATTGCCACAATAATCTCTCCTCTTCCAGCACCTGAGCTGATTGAAAAGCTAAGAACATAAAATGTGCTCTCTAGACAAACACTCACAAGGGAAATAACCATCAGCAGATTTTACAGGTGTTTGCTGTTATTTACATTCCCCTCAAACCTTGAAAAAAATTATGTTTTGTCAAGACATTCTATTCCTCTGTTTAGTTCAGGTATCCCTGTCTAAACTGTCTGTTCCTGTATTCTGTATCTTTATCATCTGAATTTTCATTTCAAGCTCAACCTCCTACTGTGGAGAGTCCAATCACCCCCTCCCTATATATCTTTATTCCAATATCTCTTGACTGTAGCTCCAATTGCCACTTTTCAGTAACTCACATTTATCTGATATTTCCCCAGAAGTCCCTATTCGATTTTGTTTATTCAAGGGGTTGTTACTCTCGGTATCTTGTTATTCATATAATTTGCCTCTCCCACCTTCCTCCATTTGCTGCCTTTACTGGCTTCCAATCCCATTCTTACTCCTTGGGCTTCTCATTCACTCAGTCACCAAAGTGATTCTTCTTAATTATGTCTTCACCATCTCTCTTCTGTAACTTCCTTTTTAAGCCTTTTAAACACAGCTCCTCCTAAGGGTTGTTGATTTTCTTTTTTTCTTTTTTCTTTTTTCTTTCCCCTCCCCCTACTTTACTTCTTTTTCTTTGCATTTATTTTTCAGCATGTCTTTACTACTTTCTTCCTTTTTATTTACTCCAGTTTTCTTTCCCAGGAGCTGGCCTCTGTTTTTATCCCTACTTTAGGCAGTCTGGACTCTATACTTCTCTGCCTCTTTGCCTTGTGGTCTGCCAGCGTTATTCTACTGTCATAAAATCATAGAATCATAGAACTGTCTAGGTTGGAAGGAACCTTTAAGATAATCTAGTCCAACCTTCAACCTAACTCTGATAAAAAATCCCATCACTAAACCACATCACTAAGCATTATATCAACCTGTCTTTTAAATACCTCCAGGGGTGATGTTTCAATCACTTCCCTGGGCAGCCCATTCCAATGCTTAATAACCCTTTCAGTGTAAAAATTTCTCCTAGTATCCAACCTGAATCTCCCCTGGCACAACTTGAGGCCATTTCCTCTTATCCTATTGACTGTGACTTGGGAGAAGAGACCAACCCCCACCTCTCTACAACCTCCTTTCAGGTATTTATAGAGAGAGTTAAGATCTCCCCTCAGCCTCCTTTTCTCTAGGCTGAACAACCCCAGGTCCCTTAGCGTCTCCTCGTAAGACTCGAGGTGGGGCCTCACCAGTGCTGAGCAGAAGGTCACAATCACCTCCTGAATCCTACTCACCACTCTTTTCCTGATATAGACAAGGATGCTGTTCGGTTTCTTGGCCACCTGGGCACACTGCTGGCTCCTGTTCAGCCAACAGTTGACCAACACCCCCAGGTCCTTTTCTGTCAGGCAGCTCTCCAGCCACTCTTCCCTGCGCCTGTATTGCTGCATGGGTTTATGGTGATCCAAGTTCAGAATCTGGCACTTGGCCTTGTTCAAACTAATCCCATTGGCCTGGGCTCATTGATCAGCCTGTCTAGATCCCTCTGCAAAGCCTTTCTACCCTCCAGCATATCAACACTCCCACCTAACTTGGTGTTGTTTGTATACTGAGTGAGGGTGCACTCGATCCCTTCATCCAGATCATTGATAAAGATTGTAAAAGATTTTAAAGATGTCCCACCCCTGAGTCAGAAAGCTTCCTATTCTGTGCCGACTGGGTCTTTTCCCAAGATAAGATGTTGACTTGAGTGGCACAGGAATGACAGTTGAAGTATTTATGCTATTTTCCACAGAATATAGTGATAACTTAGTTCCTAATTTGTAAAAGGTGCAACTTTTGAAGCAATCAGTGAAAGGATGGGAATGCTGTTCATTTCACATGCTATTAGTTACAATGCAGACTTTGGATTAAAAGGAGTAAGTCCCAATAAAAGTTTGAAAGTTCTCTAGCAGTTTTAATCGATGTTTTAATTAATAACAAGCTAAGGTTATCTCACTGATCACAAAAGAGGAATGCACAGATCAAAACCAACTTGGAAATATAGGTTTTAATAGTGACTTTCTGATCTTGTAGTGGATATATACTAGATCCATGAGAAAGGCAAAACCTATTTGGTCAAGAGAGGGACCATTCTGCATTGCATTCTATTAATTTATTCAATTGACATAAGAATCATACTATCACAATGATGACAGTATAAAAGGGACAATAAGAAATTGTACTATTTGCAACACTGACAGAAAGAGAAAAATAGCATTATTAGTTCTTATCTTTTGTTCTTTTTGGACCCACAGCTTGCCCTGCATAACTTTAATTCTAAAATATAAGTTGATATAGCTAGCATCAACTTGAAACAACTCCTAGAAAGCAGATTCACAGACTCTGTGTCTGCATTCAATTTTTTTTCTTCATCGTTGCACTTGCTTTAAATATTTCTCATAGAGAAACCCATATTAGCACTCCAATAGTCAGTATTTTTTTTTCTGCAGACAACAGACACAGCACCATATATGTACTTATGAGAATGGTATTAATTTTGGCCACTTAAATGTTTGGGGCCAATTTATTCAGGTGACTAATGTATCTAGTAATGATTTTGTTGCTAAGGAAGAAAGATAACTACCTCCAGAAAAAATTTAATCCCAACTATATCAGATGACTTACCTTAGAAGACGGTTATTTCTTTCTTCACTGATGTGAAGAGAAATATCTGCCTCCAAAGGCAGGACATGACATAGTTGGGATGAAAATTCATAGCTTGGAATTAAATTCATACCAGAGATGAAGGTTCTCCATTGATATGGAAAGAATATAGACCTTTAGTTTAACTATGAAAATGAACATGGGTGAAACTGCATATTTTCTAACCTGGTAAATGACCAGTAATGAGGAGATGATTATGTCCTTTGTCCCCTAGCCAGAAACACCAGCATCAGTTATAAATTAGGTTGTGGTACAGATATTTGTCTACTGCAGTTAAAAAGGGAACCTCATGTTGTTATCAAAGAATAAGAATTTTCAGTTCAAATGTCTAAACTCTATGTAGTTGGATATGAACTCCTGACTTTTATTGAGATAGTTGTTTGGAGTTTCACTGCTGACTTCACGGAAACTAGATTTCATAGATAAAATCTTTATATCTACACAAACTGTGCTCCCTCTGAACAAGGTTTCACAGAAAGAATGTGTGAATTATTTCCCATTCCTGTCTTCCTTAAATAAGGTAGTGTGGGTCTTTTTTCTATTTATATTGGAAAGAGTTATTGCCAGTAACCAACACTTGAGGTGCAGTTTTAAAAGAAGTTCAGCAACACATTAAGTACCAGTTGTGATGTTGACATATCTAGAATCCCTTAGAATTAACAGAAGCTGTTAATTATATCACTTTCAGTAGCTAAACTCTAGTAGCTGTTACTTCTTGAGTAAACAAACTTCAATCAACTATAAGGCTTTCAGGCCTCATTAAGAATCTTAAAAAAAAAAAAAGGTAAGAGAGTTGACTGTTTTGAAAGTCACATTGACTTTGTAAATCTTTTAGCTACAAGACACATAAATCTTTAAACTGTAAATCATCAATGTAATTAACTGGTGTTTAAAAGATATATACAATTAAATGCATAAGAAGCAAAGTAAAATTTTAAGTTTTTGAGAAAAAAACATATTTACTGAAACCTGTCACAAACTGGTACCTGAGTAAAAGTTACCATTTTTGCCGTATGTTAATTTTAATTGCAGATAGTGTATTACCAATATTGATAAATCAATCATATTAATCTGTAACTATAATTCATAGTTTTAAGAGAGATATATGAGCTTTGGAGTGGGTTTGGATTAAATGTTGTTGTGATTTGAGAAAGATGTAACTTGTTTTTGATTTTAAACACTGAATCTGTTGAAAATGCAGTCTGAGTCTGGAAATCTAACTTTAAATCTAACAAGAATAGACAAAGCAAGGAAGCTATAAAGTGTTTTGCCTATAATTTTTGGAATTGTAATAATTTTCTATATGGCATATGCTTAGAGCATCTACCTTATTTCGAAAAATATTTTTGCACTGAGAATTTTTTACTGAATCCATCCGATGTGGTTATAATTCGTAGCAAAACCTTTTCTTGCCTGGGGCCTATTAAGAAGGAAAACACTGAAGGTAATTGAACAGGTTGTCTACCAAAGTAGGCAAGAGCACCCACCCTGTGGGGAAGGCAAGATACCTATATTACTCACCAAGCTAATGAAAAGACATTCTACTGAGCAGTACCTGAATAAGAAAGTTGAACAAACAGTGAATATTAGCAGTGGATATTAAAATCATGTAACTAACTCCATACAAACCTTGGCAATGTCTTAGTCTTCGGACCATTAGTAAAAGGAAATAGTTTCTCCCCTTAAAAATATGTAAATTGAGATAATATGGAATATTAATATTTTAATTTTATTCTTAATCTACAAGGCATTTCATATTGATGTTAACCACTATTTCCTTTGAGAGATTGGACTAGATAGTCTAGTAAAAATTTTATTTTTGTTTTGATGCCTAGACAAGCGTGCGTATTCTCTCAAATGCAGAGATTCTGTCACTTAGTCATAAATAAATTACAATTTATGTTTGAATATCAGGTGTATTTTTCTAAGCACCTGGAAATAGAATTGCAAAGATCATTAAACACATCCATACAATTAATAGTAGTATATTCGTATATTTTTCAAAGAGTGACTCCCAGGTGTAGAAATTAATACATATACATTAGTTTATTTGAAGTAAATACTGTTGTTTATAATAAACACGTAGCAAAAAAAAATCAAAATGATGTTTAGAACTCTGAAGAAAGATGTTCAAGATTAATTCAGTCTTCTAAATGAGCAGACTGCATCTTTAACCGATATGATTTCATGTTATTATCTCTGTGTAACCTCCTTCCTCTATCGGTGCACGGTAAGCCAGAATAAAACCAAATTGGAACTGGGGTAAATTTCAGATATTTGTAGCTGTGAACCTGTGTGCATAGAAAAAGAGTTCTTGATATGACTATAGAGAAATTGCTAAATGCTCTCAAAGTGAATTCCAAAGTCATAGTTGGATCTGAGGGTAATATCCATAGTAACAGACAAAATACATCAGAGAACAGGCACAGCCAATAGTATGCAATAATTTGTTTTGGTTCACATTTAGTGTTCTCCCTAGAATGACTACAGGAGGTGCCAGTCAGATTTCCCCTGCCTATTCCTATCCACTATCTGAGGGATAGCATAGCTTGGGGACTATTTCAGGGGACTTTAGGAATAAATTACTCTTTTTGGAGGGATAGAGAGTTTTAGCCACGTGAACGCAAGCTGTGCTGCACCACTTGTCTTGAGGGCCAATGAACAAGGCCTTATCATTGTATTTACTAGCACATATGTGAGTCAATGAGAGTCTTGAGTGAATCCACTCATTCTTTTCCTTTTAGTGAGTGCCTGAGAACTTTCAGTTTCTAAATCCAGGGTTGAAGAAAATATAAAATAATAAGCAGCAGAATAACAGAATCACAGAATATCAGGGATCTGAAGGGACCACTCAGTAAACTTTGTAGAAAGAGAAAATTCAGACCTGGTAGATATTGTAAATGAGTGAAACAAGTTAAAATAAGAATGTTCATTGTATCTGAAGTACCTTTGAGGATTATTTACTTCAAGTTAATCTTAGACTATTTTAGAGATTCACAGGCACTCTGCAGAGTTTGCAGCAATGTAGGAAGCCATTCAGAATTGCTAGACTATTTACACTACATTTGAGGCTTGTCTGTGCATCTGCTCTCTGGTCTTCTCAATAATTTTCCATGTTAAACTTTTACAAATGTCTTTTTTTTTTTTTTTTTTTTTGCTGTGTCACTCCGTTTTCATTCCTCTAACTCCTTTCTCACACACTGAGCACAGCAAGCTGCCTTCAAGTATTCATCTCCTCAGCTCTTCAGAGAGCCCCATCTACCCAAATGTGCAGTGGCCATGGAAAGGCAAGCAGTCAGGTTTCTTTCCTCACAAGTTCTGAAGAAAGCATATAGTACTAGTGGGGTGTAGTAGATGGCAAACAAACCCGAAAATAGATTATGCTACCACAATGTTATTAAAAAACATTTTTTTCTTTCTCCCAAAACCTCAGCACAGCAGTACAACATTTAGAAAAACTATTATTGAAGGCTAATTTTACAATTCTTATTTCTTGCCATGGAGATCATTTAAAGCATAAAAACAGCTTTAAAGCATATCCAAATCACTAAGATTGCATGCACTTTGAGGATCAACTGAGGGAGTCAAGCTCGTTCAGCCCAGACAAGAGATGGCTCAAGGGCCCGTAATAGCAGCCTTACAATACTTGAGAGTAGCATACCAAGGAGATGAAGCCAGAGTCTTTACTGAGCTGCATAGCAGCACAGAGAAGTAAAAATGGTCATAAATGCAGATAAGTGAGATTCTGAACAAGTATAAGAAAAAAGGATCACTATGAGAATAATTAACCATTCAAACAGGTTGCCCAGAATGACTGTGAATTCACTGTCCTTAGAGATTTTCAAGACTTGACAGTACAAGAGCCCTGAAAAACCTGGTCTGAATTCAGCATTGACCCTCCTCTAAGCAGGAGGTAGAACTGACTGACAAGCTAAAATTCCTTTGACTGAGTGATTCTTTTATTATTTATATGGATGAACAAAATAATGAAGTAATATTCCCCTGTCTGTTTAAAGGATGCTTAACACTGCCAGATTTACAATCTTTTCCAGAACAAAGAATAAAAATAAGACTACAGAGATCTTATTTCTCACTGCCTGGTCCTTTCTAACAGGCAAACCTGAAATATTTTCATAAATTGATAACATTCTATGTGGAAGTCATTTTACTATCTTGGTATACTTTCTTATCTTAAAAAACTATCCTAGATGTGGATTTAATTGATGATTTGAAATAAGTAGGACTGAAGAGCACATGACTTTAGATATAAAGTAGGGATAGGAATTTCTTTTAATCAAACATGCAAAAAGGTACTTGGAGTTTGTTCAAAGCAGAAGAAACAACACACACACACACAAACAAACAAACAAAAAAAGATAGTTATCTCTGAACTGAACTGAATGAACAACTTCCTCAAGAAAACAAAATCGGATTTATAAAGGATTATCTAAGGAGCATCTTCTAACTATATTTGCTGACTAAAATGTCAAAGGGATAACCTGTTTAGGGGAAGCCTGGAATCTGAGACAGTAAAGAAGGGTTAAGGAAGTGCTAATGAAAACATTAGCACATACTTGGAACTATCCTTAACAACATTGGTTTTTTAATGAGTTTCAAAAAATAACATGAAATTCCAAGGCTTTCACAACACTTGACTTTGTACTCCTCGTATGAATAGTGACAGAATCAGAGGCTTGATGAGCCTGGCAGGGACCTCTGGAGATTGTCTAATTCTCCTGCCTTTAGAATCATAGAATCTTTCAGGTTGGAAAAGACCCTTGGGATCATTGAGTTCAGCTATCAGACCTATTTTAGGAAGTTCTCCCCTACAGCATATACCCCAACACCACATCTAAACGACTCTTAAACACATTCAGGGATGGCGACTCAACCACCTCCCTGGGCAGTCTATTCCAATGTCTGACCATTCTTTCTGTGAAAATTTCTTTCCTAATGTTCAGCCTAAACCTACTCTGTTGCAGCTTGAAGCCATTCCCTTTTGTTCCATCGCTAATTACCTGTGAGAAGAGACCAGCACCAACGTCTGTACAGTGCTCTTTCAAGTAGTTGTAGAGTGCGATGAGGTCTCCCCTCAACCACCTCCTCTTCCTCAAACTAAACAGTCCCAGCTCCTTCAATGGATCTTCATAAGATTTGTTCTCCAGGCCGTTCACCAGCTTCATTGCCTTCCTCTGCATTTGCTCCAGCACCTCGACATCTCTCTTGTGTTGTGTCCAGAACTGGACACAACACTCAAGATGTGGCCTCACCAGTGCTGAGTACAGGGGGACAATCATCTCCCTACTTCTGCTGGTCACACTATTTCTTATACAGTCCAGGATACCATTGGCCTTCTTGGCCACCTGAGCACACTGCTGGCTCATACTCGGCCACTTGTCAACCAGAACCCCCAGGTCCTTTTCTGCCAGGAAGCTCACCAGCAACACTTCCCCAAGCCTGGAGCGATGCCTGGGGTTGTTGTGGCCCAAGTGCAGGAGCCTTGTTGAAGCTCATCCCGTTGACATTGGCCCATCCATCCAATCTATCCAGGTCCCTCTGTAAAGCTTCTCTGCCCTCCTGCAGATCAACACTCCCACCTAACTTGGTGTCATCTGCAAACTTACTGATGGTACAATCTATATCATCGTCAAGATTATCAATAAAGACATAAAACAGAAAATGTCCCAATACTGAGCCCTAAGGAACATCACTTGTGACTGGCCACCACAGCAGAGTCACCTACAGCAGGTTGCTCAGAGCTGTGTCCAGTTGAGTTTTGACTGTCTCCAGAAGTATAAACTCCACAGTCTTCCTGGGAAACTCATTCCAATGTTTGACCAAATCACTGCAGAAAGTTTTCCTTATGATTAAATTGAATTTATTGTATTGCAATTTGTGTCTCTTGCCTCTTGTCCTTTCTTTGGGCTGCACTGAGAAGAGTTTGTTTCCATCTTCTTTTCTTTCTCCCATCAAGTATTTATACACACGGATAAGCTCTCATTTCTCCAGGCTGGAGAATGACAACTCTCTGCCTCTCCCTGAACGTCAGAAGTTCCATTGTCTTAGCCATTTTAGTGTTCCTAAAACCTTGCTGTACATTAATATCCTGAATAACTAAATATCCTTGTCTTGCTTACAGCAACAAAATGTATCAGGCTTAACGAACTGATATTACTCTAAAATTAGTTCTTTTCAAGTCTGAAATGCAACAGTTACTTTAACTGGAGAGAGTTTGTTGCTGTTATAGGAATCCTCCTTCTTTTTCTCCTGCCCTACAAATATTGTTCTGCATCTGCAATATCTACAGGAAACTGATCAAAAATTCTTTCTTTCTCTACTGAGTCTAATATCCCCCCAAAAGAGTACTGAAGACTTCTGACTGATGAAAACATAAAAGGTTTAAATATATTAACTTTCATAGAGTAATTTACTATTAGAAAAGTAGGTTGTAAGCACTGTCAATTCTCTGAACTTTTGTTCTATATTATGCATTCAGAAAGCGAAACTACATAAACACGTCAGGGATTTCACTCTAATCTTACTGTTTGGAGACTTTATGTTTTCACCTATGAATATTTGATTTTTAGCATATATACCCCTGTAAATTTCAGTGGAGAAGAGGTAAAATGCACATATGTATGTTATTCTACCTTCCTGTTTGTAGGATCAGTTGACTCCATTTTTTTTTCCAGAGAAATGGGAGCCAAACTAGTGGCTTTCGTTAAGTGAAGCGTGATCTGACCAAAACTTTCCATCCAACTAAAATTTTTCTAAGATTTGATTACATATGGTTGCTGATTGCACAAATGAACTAAGTTCATATTGCCTTCATTACCCCTTCATACCACTAATGATATATCTGCTAAAAATACATGAGGAATACAGTTAAGAAAGGATAAGGATTTGTAATTGTCATTTAGGTGCACTTTTATTTTAAATGCTGAAATGACACATACTGAACTTGCCTTTATAAATTCATTGCACCAGCCTGTCTTTCTAGAGTAAAATCTGGGCACATTCATTTTCTTTAGAACTCTTGTCTAGAGCTTATTGTCCATTTTTATTGACTAATAATTAGTCTCTGCCCCAAAGAACTACCACATTAAGAATATGATAGGTTCAAGAGTAATTAGATATTATAATAGTGGATATGTTTCAATATAAGAATAGAATGATCAGTTTCTAATATTATTACTTAATATCAACAAGGAAATATTCTTTTTATTCTAATTAAAGATGGGTGTTGCACTTATTCATAAGATATTAAATAGGAGTCACCAGATGGTGCTGTAACACCTAATTTTATGATGTCTTTTGTCTGAACAAACAACAGGCTCTCTCTTCAGCCACAGGAAAACCTATATTTTTCTAGTTCAATGATGCACTTCATTTTAGGGAGAGCTCTTGCGAGCAACTAAAATATGTTCTTTCTAGCTTGGTTTCATTCACCAATCATTTTGGTTGAAATCACTAAATTTTATGTGTTTGGGCTGAGAATCCTAAAACAGATGAATTTTCTGCATGCAATGTGTCTCTGTGAGAAGAAAAGTAGGTGGTGTAAAACTAACACCTTAGGAACATAAGGTAAACTGCAAATTTCATTCTCAAGATTGGCTATCCCTTTCCAGAAGACTAGCAGTTTGCCCATTATCTACATATATATATTTAAAAAAGAAAAGAAAAAAAAAAAAAAAGAGAGTCTTCTTTCATCCCTGCTTACTTATACAGCAAATAAAAGTTTCTACTTGGAGCAGTGAATAACAGAATTACACAGTCACAGAATCAGATAATAGTAGGGGTTGGAAGGGAACTTCAGGGATCATCTAGTCCAAACCCCCTGCCAAAGGCAGGTTTACCTGGACCAGGCTGGACAGGAACACATCCAGACAGGTTTGAACATCTCCATAGAAAGAAATTCTACAACCTCCCTGGACAGACTGTTCCAGTGCTCCATCATCTTCGAAGCTAAGAAATTTTTTCCACATGTTAAGACAAAATTTCTTGCATTCTAGTTTGTGCCCATTGCTTCTTGTTTTGATGCCAGGCACCACTGAAGAGAGTCTGGCCCCATCCTCTTGACACCCACCCTTTGGATATTTATAAGCACTGATGAAACCCATGACAAACTTTGTAGATTCTGAATTTATGGTATCTGGCACTTCACACATTTTAATTTATGTATTTAGATTAAAACATAACACAAATATGTCCATCCATTTTACATCTAAGGTAATCTCAGTTCAGACACCTATTGCCCAGTACCAATGATAATTTCTGTTACGCTAGGAGTTGCTTCAACCACAAAGAAAAGTTGCTTCTTTCAAGTCCATGATTTTTAAAAGGATTACAGGCTTACCTTTAAGTAAGAAGGAATGGTAAAATGTTTGACATACGATCCAGTCATTGGCCTTAAATGACTCTGTAGACATATACATCTTCCCCATAAACACAGCCAAGGATTATTTGCTTAGATCTACATCTCAGGTGAAAATTACAGTAGTGGTTCTTCCCACAGTTTTTCTGTAACCAAAATACACTGAAAAGGAGTAAGAAAAGGAACTATAGGACAATATTGTTTATCTGAAACCAGAAGAGAACCAAAACTTCATTTTTCTTTTTAAATTATATTTCCTCAATCACTTTGGATTCCCTTACCTTTTCCCCTTTTTACTTGACTACTCACCTCTTCACCTTGTATTTTTGCTACTGGGTCAGAGTCCTTACTTTCTTCTTATTTCAGGACAAAAGGGGCAATGAAGAGCCTCCTTCTATCAGCTGGAAAAGAAATGTGAATTATTTTTTTTTTTGCCTGTGCCAGAAAATAAACATGGTGTATGTATCAATGTATTCTGACTTCTGATATTTGCTAAGAATAGCAAATATAATTTGTACAATAATTATTACAATTGACATGAAAAAGCATAGGAGAACACATGCGGCGGCTCTTATTACAGTAAGCCTTAAAATGAAAAGTGTATGTGACACTATTGTTTATAATATAATATTCTGATTCTTTTTTAAAGCTTTTCAGGTTTAGTTAGCTATTCAAATTCTGCCTCAGAATTTCCAGTTTGTCATTCAGTTTGTCTTCAGATCAAAACACTATACTATTGAGTATAGGTTCTGTGTACCTTTGCATACAAGAACTTGCAAAATATGTGAGGATAAGAAAAAAAAAACACTCTACAAAACTTATGTTAAATAATAAAAAGAAAAAAAAGTGAAATATTGGAATAAAATAATAGATTATTGAGTGTTTTACCATAAAATTTTTAATCTTTACTTCTACGTATTACAGATCATTTCAGTCCTGATCTTTAATTTTTAATTTATTCAAACCAAATGTTTTCAAAATGCAGTTAATTCTAATGTAAAACCTTTGAGACATCTCTTGGTTGTTGTTTTCAATACTTAATTAAGCTAGCACTTAAAAATATATCTTTTATAGTTTGAATTTATCTGTTTTAAACTTGATATACAATCTAAGGCTAAACAAACAACTGGATGACTGTGACTACTGCATATTATGACAGTGATTATTATATGTGTTATTAGCCTGTAGAATACCTGAGGAAAAAAAAAAAAAGTCAATGAAAGTCTATTCAATCCTCTTCAAACTAAAATAACACCTTTTGTTATGTTTGCCTCAGCCTGCCAAAAATTGACTAATACAGGGTGATGTTACTGAAGTTAATTTATGGTATTGGTGCCATACTTTAAACAATCTTATTGACTAATTCCTAAATTAATGACATATGTGTTGCACATAAACTGCAATAAACATGTGTGCATATAAACTAGAAGATTAGGAGCCCTACATTCAGTCTTATAGAAGGAAGTTCTGATGACATCTAAAAATTAATTATCTGCAGAGCCTCAGAGTTTCATAGAAGTGCTCCACGATATTAACAGTTCTGCTGGTTTGAGGTCAAACTTTTTAGCTAAGCCTCTGTGAACTCCCTGAAACTCTCTGAAATTAATAGCATATTGTGCAGAAGCTGTTCATTCTCAGAGTGGTGCGACCAAGGAATGGTATGCAGAGAGGTCCTTAGTTGTACTTATTACTATAACAACTGAGGTCAGCTCATTTTGCTATTTGTCCTGTCAGAGAGTCAGAAGTGGAAGATCATTGAGGGATTGCACTTGTGGGGAGGAACAGACAGGACAGGCGACCCACAACTGACCAATAGGGTATTTGATCCCATCTCTGTCATGCTCAGTATAAACGCTGAGGGATCAAAGGGTCAAACAAACCCCTACAAATATGATGAAACAAGTAAGTTTTGGTTTGTCATTTTCCCAAGCAGTAATTCTTGCATCCTATTAATCAGACTATCTCCATTAGTGAGCTCTACAAAGGATCTAAGAAGGATATTACTTTATCGTTATTGTTTTAGTAATAGATTGTTGAATTTATGTCACAAGCACAGATGCTTTTTGTTAATCAGCAGTAAGGTTTAGTTCCATGAAAACTCTCATACCCACTTCTCACATGAGGTGTAGATGAAATAGCCATCTGTGTAAATCAAAAGCCTTTTTTGAGAGAGACTAAATTACTAATTTATACATTTACAATTATACATGTACTATTTTTTTATCCCTTGGCTAATCCATTCAGGCCTGTGTTGCAGTATATGTTGCAGTATATCAGTGCATTTACATTTTTACCATTAAGGAAATAAAATATTTTGATTAGACACCATTTGCTCTGAATAAAGTTCTCTATGCTGGAGTTCAGTCATCCATTCTCTAGGATTATATCAACTTTATACAATAAATCTCTTAAGGCCAGAAAATAGTTGGGGCTATTTGTCGAATTTTTTACATTTTCAATCTAAAATTTTCAACATGACATTAATACTTCTCTTTTGAGATAAGATGATGATACTATTATATAGTGTGATTGTACAATAATTTTATGTGTGTATTGGTCTATCCAGCAAACCAGGAAGGTGATGCAATCTAGAGAAATTTTGAAGAAAAATGTATCGCCAGTGTTCCACATTTGTTCCACAAACTCTTACTGTTAGCAAATAAGTAAGTAAAAAAAGATGTAACAAATTTAGTAATTAACACTTAAGAAATCCAGCCATATGTTTATCTATAATAAATTATAAAATATCTTGAAAATATTTTTCTGCACATGAAAATACTATGTTGTATCAATCTCCTAAATACTATGATGTATAAATCTAAAAAAATCCCAATAATAAAAGGGAGGATTATTTCTAACTGTTACAGTTGGGAACAATGTTTGTCAGGGAGCCTAGAATTAGTCCAAACATACAGCAACAATATTTCAAAGTACAGAAGATGCAGAAGAAAGAATCATCAAACTTTATCTAGCACCTTATTTTTTCCATCGGTATTTTTAAAGTTAGTTCCTCATATTTTCATTTACCACCAGAAGACCTGAATTTGTGGATGTCAAATAATTTGGAATTAGTCATCTAGGATGAAATTCACCTCAGCACATGTCCTATTGAATCTAAGGCTAAGCTCACTCTTCACTTAAAACACGGAGTCAGGCAAACATCAAGGGAATGTTCAGTGTTATAACACTCAGTTCTATCTTATACAGGGCAGGCATATTTCTTATTGCTAAAGCAAGGTGGTTATTTCGCACAGTTTGCAGGGGCAAGACTTTTCTCATCAAGACCATATTTGAGGCAAGTTTTGTGTGACATATTTCTTTATTCCTTCATTGTATCTCCTTTTTTTGGATGGAGATAGCTAAAATTGATTTTCACTGTCACTGTGAGCTGGGAATAGCAATGATGAACTTGGCACTAAGGAGCTGCAAAGATGCAGCAATACCACACATGCAAATATTCAGAATGAATCAGGTCACTTAAATGCAGAAGTACGACTTGTCATGCTGAATTACTAAAAATAAAGCATGATTGATTGATTATACCCTGTCATAAGAGGTTCCCTCAGAGCAAAGGAATTAATTTAGATAAATACAAGGTAATAATACGCTTAAGAAAATGTGATATCAATAGGATGCACAAAACTGTTGAGTTCTTGTTAGGAAATAGCACTGCAGATCTCATAGCTGCATGATATTACACAAAATGCTTTCTTTTATATAAGTAGGTGGCTCATGCAGCAAAGAAAGTAATGAAGTCTTAGTAGTATTTAACTGTGAAATAAATTTTGTGATTATAATCTTAAAATTTGGTAAAAGAATAAAAAATAAAACACAACAACCCCTCTAAAACTTATAACCTGGGATACATTAATGCCCTTTATATCTACCAGAAAAAGATGACAAAGCTAAAATTTATTGTGTGTCCACAGAGATGCAACAAATGGCTGTGAATAAGTTAATGAATAATTTAAATATTGCAAATCAGCGAGAAGTATGAAACAGTCTACAAAACGCAATTTGCCAGAGAAGACATAACACTGGTGGCCCAAGTACAGAGAATTTGACTGCTGTCATAAGAAAAATGTCCAAATTGGTTCCATTTTCAATTATTTTCTTTGTCTTTCTCAAAATCCTTTACCGATTGTCATTACTATTTGGGTAACGTGATAGCAGTTCAAGGTGAGAGTCATTTCACCTCTCCAAGACACTTAATTTACACCTGATATTTTTTTGACTATTAACACATTTATATAATTAAGATACTGAAAGAGGACTTTAGGCAGTAAAACCTCAGTCCCTTCTGCAGGCTCAGTTTCTGTGCATACTAATTATGCAGATTTAGATATATAAAGATCCTCCTTGTTGTTTTAAATATCCATCTCACACATGGGCAAGATTCAAGTCTTTGACTAAGCATGTCTAATATCCTTCCAGGCATTACATAATTTATTTCATGACAGCTCCTTGTAATTTCTAGAAAGCTCTTAAATTTAAATTGGCTAGTGATAGTAACTGCCTTTCTCAAGCAGCTCAGGTCTGAAAGGTGATGAATGAGCAAGCGAGCCATGCAAGGCTGCAGTTTTCATTCCTGAGTCTGCCTTAAGAATACCTGTATCAGGACCAGTATTGGAATGTGGTGCTAGCTGTTTTGCTTGCACAATCATCACACTAGCCCATGTGCTATTGTGCCAAGTAAGGCATCTCTCACCTTCAGCAGAGAATCTGGACCAGTAGTAGTGCTTGGAGGCTTGATGACTATCATGTCTTTGTTCTGGAAAATAATAAGCTACGCTTAATTTTCAACAAAGCCTTTATGGAGGTGTTCATACCATCAGCTCTGGGATTTCATAATTCATGTTTGCAATGTGGTTGTTGTAAGAAGTTTGCATGTGGATATGTGGCAGGGAAAAGGATATAGCAGACAAGATACAAGAGGAACATTTAGGGTGGTGGCTGCCCAACCTCTCATTCTTGAGTTAGCAGTCTAAAATATTTTTGCTGGGAAATATAAAGGTTTTGAATAGAAGTTGTATCACAAAAGAAGACTGCTATATATTTTGGAGTACTTATAATTTGTCCAATTATCTTAGACAGTGTGAGTGAATCAGTCTTAATTAAAGTTGTGATTTATCCCATCTATGACAATGAAATTATGATTTTAATCTAAACTAATGAGCTAAGATCATTGATGAGAGGAGACAGGCATTTTAAGGAGGTCTCCAATGAAAATATCTAAATATGGATAGGTGCTAATACCTTCTTACTTCCCTCAACAGCTCACTATCTGGTAAGTCTGTCTGTTAATTCAGCTGGAGTGGAGCTTCCCGCAGGAGAAGCACCTACTCTCCTCAGTAGCTATATAGGGGAATGAGGCAATTAAGAATGACTGGTTACCAGGCTTCAGTGTTGGACCAATACCATCAGAGCTGCAATACAGTTTAATCTCAGTGGGTAAAGTTAGTACTCAGAGCCGGGAGAACTGAAACATCATTTTTATCATCTTCTGTATTTTATGTATTTGACCTAGAACAAGCTATTTAGGGTTATCTCTCAATTTTCTGACATCTCATTAATAAAGAACTAGTCTTGTGCAAGCTCACTTGTCACTACTGTTCTAAGGACTGTTTTGCTATTCCCACTTCACGAGGACATTTCCTGTATTAATTTGGTTGCAGTTTTCTACATTAAATCCTATTATCCTGTTCTAATTTTCTCAACACTAGTTGTCACTAGGAAGCATGCAATAACTAGTGAAAAAAACAAAGGATTTGAAATAGATACATTAAATTTAAGAAAGAAGAACCCATTATATCACATTAAGTACTATCATCCAACTAATTAATTTTGTCTGGTTACAGTGAAGGCAGTAGCTTTTGTTTTACTGAAGTTTATAATCAGTAAGAACATCACAGTAGGATTACAGCACTGCAGTAAGATTCATTGTGAGGATATTGTATGGGTTGGGGTCTGCCTGGGGGCTGCTTGGGGGCTGGCTGCTGGGTCACTCACCAGTGTCTGGTAGGCTGGACCCTTCCCAGCCAGGAGTAAGACAGCTGAAGGGAACTGGGAAAGCCTCAGCCCTGAACATCGGGCACTTCACGGGGGACCAGGCAAGGCAAGACTGGGATGTGGGCCCATGAGTGGGCCTACCTTGGTGGAGCCCGTGGCTGGGAAAGGCAGGGCTGAGGTAGGGCTGAAGGCTGGCCGTGCTGCAGACTGGCCGTGCTGCAGTGTCGCTGGTGCAGGGACTGATGGCCCTGGGGGGCTGACATGGGGTCCTGGGCCATGGGAAGGTTGAGGGGAGCCCCAGAGAGGCTGGACAGGGAGTAGGGAGAGTCAGGCTCATTAGTGTCTTCAGGGCCCTAACAGTGATATTCATTCTGTAGACACTTAACTTTTTGTCTACATGTAAGAATCTACATACCTGACATAGATCTGAAAGCTTCCTGTATGGTAACTGACTACTTGGTTAAAACAGCCAACAGCAATTATTTAGTTCCCTCTAAAACAAAAGAATGGCATAAAGGCTTAAGTTAAAGAATTGCATGGCTCTTTATGTAATTTCAAATGCTTTGGGATAATGTTTCTGATCCATCACTGCCATTCCAGGATGGAAGAATTCCTATATCAGATCTGCCCTACTCATTTGGATCTCCTGAAAGTTCTGGGTGCCATATGTGGGAACAGAATCCTACCCTTACATAAAGGAACCAAATAGCTACAGACTCTGATGTCCATATTGGCTATATCTTCTACATATAAAAATGTAGCTTCTGTGTTAGCGCCTGGGCATCCATTCAATTGCCTAGACATAAGTGTTCAGTGCCATTTTAAATTATCTATGGTATCTGAGACTTCCATATGGGTTTGGTGGCTATAACACCTTTCTGCAATGGAACCAAAAGCCAAACAATTTGTACCATTGTGTTTCAAATGGCTACTTTCTTCAGCTGCTACTAATGCCTTAATAAAATTACAGATAATGTTGTAATTATACTTGTTAAAATATTTTCCTTATTTGACTCAGGGCAGCATTACTGAGCTGTTAAAATTCCCAGATGTTTTGCTGTTTTGCTGTAACTGCCTTATAATCTGTTGTTTCCTAGCCTGTATTTGTGGAGATGATTATTTCTACCTCATTGTAGGACTTTGGACATAGTCTTAAAAGACGTCGTCTTATTTTATCATGCTGTTTTCCAATTTGTTAGGGTCATTTTCACTTCTAGTCTTGCCTCCGTATTGCATTGTCCAAATAATTATTAAAAAGTAGCATTGGCTGCAGAGTAAAGTGCTGCAATGCACGATATGATGCATCCTAGCTATTTGGCAAAGCTTATTATTAATAACACATAAAAAGCCTTTGTAAAATCAAGATATGGGAAATCTAAAGCCTCTTGTCTATCTACAAGGTCTGAAAAAAAAGCAATAAAAGAATTTTTTGACAGGAGTTATTCTTAAAATGTTGCTGTTATTTACCTCCTTGTTATCTTCTGTGTAGTTACAAACACTTTATTTGGTTATTTGTTCTGGTACAATCCTGGAAAATAAAGTTGACTAGCTGGTCAATATTTATTCCTTCCTCACTTGTTTCCCCACTCTTTTCCATTTCAAAGATAGGCACCTTGTCCTTTTGTTTTAGTCTTTAGGATGTCATCCGTTTTTCATGAGTTCTCAAAGATAAATGCTAACAGTGTATTTCCGAAGCAGATATTCAGCAAATGCCCTTAAGTGTTATGATTCATGGTGTTGCAGTGTCTAAGACTTAGAAACCTTGTTCTAAGAATGAAATTCAAAGTAATGAAATAGCCATCTAAAGGATGATATTTGTAGAAGAGCAGAAATGGGATTCACAGCAGTTATCATTGTCAGTGCTGGGTATATGTAAGTACACCATACAAAGAAATGCATTTATTTAAGATCTTTGCTATTGCAAGATACCCAACCTCACTATTTATGAATACAGGTTAATCTGGATTCAAGAACTGAAATGCCCTCTAAAGGTGTAAATGTGGATAATAATATGAAGAATAAACCCTCTTTCCTTTCCCAGGCAAGTGAGCTAATGCCTAAATTATTAAACAAAGAAAGTACCAGTAGCTTTAGGCAATAGAATAAGCACAGTCTAAACATGACTTGAAACTTGTGTGTTTCTAAGAATTTTAAAAGGGATACTTTCTTCCTGATTTTTTAAGTTTTCTTCAACATTACTTCTCAGTTTATTTTATTTTGCTTCCTGACTGCTTACTTTGTTAGAGCTGGTATGAGTTCTCTTGGTTATCTGGCTACCACTGGAAATTTTAATGAAAAAGTTCACTTTTAGTATTTGCTGAGGAATTTCTCTACAGAATTATGCAACAATTCATCCCCTACTTCATCTTCTGTAGTAAAAAGGGTTTTCTTAATAACAGTGGGTTTTGTATGTTATTTCATGCATTAGCCTTTTGATTCTCAAACTTCAGGTTTGTCCTGCTGTTTTATATTTGTCCTCTGTTATCTGACCTAGTTGCCATTTTTGGTATATCTCTTTAAGATCAGGTAAGTGAAGGAATTCTGATTATGAGAAATTATCTTCTCCTTTATTTATTCTCCCACACACATTTACATTTTCATTTTGAAATTATCTGGCTTTAGCATCCATAAAATACAAAAGCAATATTATAAAACATAGTAATATCTACAGTAATAGATTTTCAAATCAAATAGATTACAGTAATCTATTTTCAAAATAGACTTGTCTATCCAGTGCATGTTTGAGGTGTGGAGAAAGGCCCTAGTAAGTAGCTGAGAAAATATGAATTGTTTTATGGAAAAATATGAAAATCAATGAGATTGATTGTAGTGATATAGCACTGTAGTAGGGATGCAGGCCAAAAATTTTATAACAGTTCCCTTTAATGAGATAAACAGACTTCTTTTTGAAACTGCTCATACTTGTTAAACTGAATGTTTATCAACCATTACAGTGGTCATAGAGGTAGCTGTCTTTATGCTCAAACACCTATTTGTGGCTGTTCCTGTGCTTAATTCCTGTTTTTCAACACTTATAACCTATGACTCTAGATCCTAGCTCTCTTTTATCTCTTCCCTTTAACTTCTGATCAGTTTTTAATTCTCTGTTCTTGTTATTGCCTCCTGACCTTGGATTTACCTTTTTATAGATCTCCAGAGTCTCTGTTCTTCCCTGATTTCTTTCCCCTGTTTTCTCAATATTGTGCTGGAAGTTTTTCTCTCCAGAGCTACGAAATATCCATACAATTTTCTGAGGGCTACAAATCCTACTTCTTATTAATAGCCACATCAAAAAAAGGTCTACTTACACAATCTTAATTATTGGGGGTTTATTTCCACTTTCAGGTGTCACTGAAAAGCAATAACCACTAGATTCTCTTGTACTATTTTTGTGTGCCAATTTCACAATACAGCAATAAGCTTCTTTAGAACATAATTCTCATAAAATGTCTTCTATATATTTCTGCTATTTTTTAGTCCTTTATTTTCTGTTCAGCACTACTGAAAATATCTATAAGTTCATTAAATCTTTTTCTGTGAAAAGAAAAATGTGTAGCAGGAATATCTCTCTGGATGCAGTGTAAACAAATTGAATTTTATTTAATTCTAGTCAATGACTAGCAGCGGGATATATTTTTGTGTTGGGGTTTCATTTCTGTATTGCAAGCAACAGAATTTCAGTACAGCTTACCTGTGGCAGTGATGATAACTTACAAAGGTCTTGTTATATGCATTGGGTATTTAAAGTTTGATTCATCTTGACAATAGATATCAGGTGCCATATGAGATAGCCTAGTGTTCCCATGACATCCATATATGATTGACAGAAACTGTATAGGACCTATGAGAGATTTGTGTCACACTGGATAGGAAGTTGAAAACCCAATGGGGTATATCTAGACATGACAACTGACTGAAGTAAACTCTTCATTCACATGAGAATATTGATCTTTTGATTCCTATATGTAGGTGTCTACACTCTGATCCTACCAAGATCTGAGTAGAGGTATATGTGCTCCTTCTCCTAATCCTCCGCTAATACCACCTTTCTCTGATAAAGCCTATGTGACAGAAATACAGAATCTCAGCAACAGAGTAATATTTACTGGTGCTGCTTCTTATTGCTTCCACTACCATGGGCTAGATTAGAAGCCCTTTGATTAATACAAAGACTCACAGAACAGCTTTCAGTTGTCAAAACGTAAGCATCTAGTGTCCTTTTGTATGCTCTGGGATAACTTACCTAGCCTGTGGTGGCGTTCCAGGATACTTTGGGTTTCCTATAAGGCCTATATCATATCTGATGATCAGTATTTTAGACAATCCAGGCCATATCAAATAAAAGTAGGTGCTCATGTTTAGACAACTGGATTGATCTTCAGTGTGACTCACATTCACTTAGCAAACCTCAAATTCAGAATGAGTGTTCAGAAGCTGTGTTTGTATTTACAGGCAGTAGCTGCAAATGCAACTGGGAACTATAAATTAAACTGGCATAGCAAGAATAGAGTAAAACCTCTCAAAATAGATGGAATAAGGAAATTTGACCTGTTAGTCCAAACCGAATCAGTGCACCACTTAATTTAGTAGTTTTCAATATGTGAGACTTCAAAGACAGTTGAAAATATTCCTGTCACCCATAGAGTTAGATAATTGTGCTGCACGATATGGAAAAAGAACAACACAATTCCCTGGTGAGCTGTTTAGCTTTTCTAAGACATGAATACAACCCTTGTTTTTTAACTTGCTTCAGTATATTTTTGGTTCATGTCAGTTATAAAATCATTCACTGCTTTTCTGCAGCCTGGAATTCTCTACTCAGTTGTATTAATTTCATAACAGTTTTAAGTAGCTCTTATAGAATCCTTCATATTGCTATTTTCATCTCTGGTTTACAGGTAAAGAAAGTGAAATGTAGATGTTTTCCAAACTCAGGAAACAAACAATGTAATTCTAGAAATAAAATTTGGACATTTTGAACATTTGTCCAACATAAATTCTTACCGTCTCTAGGAGATGTACTATAATGCTTCCAAATTTATCTACCAAAAATTCTCTTTTTTTAAAAAACAGAAAAATGGAAGGATTTAAGTGTTTCTAATATTTATTTAAAAAACTAAAATATCAGGATTTAAAATTTTAAAACTCTCTCATTCTTCCTATGAAACTACAACATTACATTTTTATTTACTTATTGCTGTTTAATTTATTGGCAGAATCATAAACCACCATGGATGTTTTTTCAAAAATGATATGAGAGTGATGCAACCCTAATTACACACAAAAAATAGTGTCTACCTCCGTATTGAAACGGATGATCAGGGATATGGAAATGCATCTGCTGATTTGCCTTAAATTTTCATCCAGATTATGTAGTATAAGTAAGATTCTAGCTTTTAATGATTGGTTTAACACATATATTCTGTCTGTACAGTAACCTTATCATAGCGTATAATAACTGTCTGGTGGTACTGTCCCATTTTCTGTGTTACAAAGTTGACTGTAGTTTGAATTTAGCAAACAATAAGAGAGAAAAGTTGTTTGTTTTCTCTACTGGAGAATGCTGGGGTCACTTGGAGAAAGGTGATCCAAACCCACGTGTTATTAGAAAATGTAAGTTTATTGTCTACAATTCTTCTGTGGAATATTTCCTCAAATTCCAAAATAATCTTAGATTATTTTCCATCTTCTATCCATCATTTAGATTCATAAATTGAAATTTCAAAAGGTTAGACTAATCAAATGTTGTTACCACTGGAATTAGAAGTTATTTTTATTGAGAGGATCAGAGGACAGGGAGGAAGATTTAGACATCTGTTCAAATTCAGAATAAACTGTAAAAAGAACTGTTGCTCACAGTTACTTTTTAATGTAGCTGGTTTTGTGCAAACAGAAGAATACATAATTATGGCCAGTATCATAGCTTTTGAAGGACTTGGAGAAAAAAAAGAAGTCTAAGTTGAAGAAAGGAGAGAGAACAAAAAATATATTAAATAGAAATAAAGAAGGAAATATACTAAAACTTTCAAACACAAATTTAAAGAAAGCTAAAAATTTACTTTCATGCATGGGATGGGTATTTCTTCTTAGTTCTGTGTACTAAATCACTGACTGAATAAAAAGCAATTTTGGCCTGAGATATATTCTATTTTCCTTTAGTTCCTTTTATTATTATGAAAGTATGTCATAATCAAATCTTAGGCAATTCAGTATGCATTCATAGCACTGCACATACAGCTTTCCTTACGTTGTTCACCTTGTTCCATTCTTAATGCTCTGGTTATATTGGCTTTTACAATTTCTAAAAGGTTAACTTTTTCAGTATCTCAAAATTGCTTACAGTAACTAATGCTGTGTCTGGCGATGTACTTAATATTAATTTGTTGAATGCAAAATCAGCTATCCATATTACCTTCAGGGTTTAGTCAGTTTTCAGCTCAGTGGCTGACAGCAAGAAGGACTTCTATCTAAAAAAAGAGCCTTTAGATAATTTAGTGTTGGGTAAATGGCAGGTGATTTCTATAGGCCTACTGGAAAATACTCCTGAAGTTCCTTCATTAAATGTAGAGCTATGTAAATCTTCTAAAGGCTTTATTGACAAGCATTTATACACTTATTAATAAGCATAAAATCAGTTCTCCACTTAAACTTAGGAGAAGTGGCTTGTTGGAAAACAAGTGAAGAATATGTATGACCTAATCTATTCCCTTCAAAGTTTGGTCAGAGAAATAAAAGGGGAAAAGAAGAAAGCAAAAGAAATCAAAGCAATATTAAATTAGAAGACATTAAAGGATTTAAAAATATTTTCATGATTCATGGACAACAGACCAAAACTTTACTTTTAAATAGACTTACAGCTTTAGTGTTATTAGCAAAAGTCATTAGTGTTTAATAGCATTGTGGTACCAGTTACAAAATTGCTTTAAAGGACTTAGATCAGATTCTATAGTTCCAAAATTGCCATAACAAATTAAACTGCTAAACTAAAGCTAACATTTCAACAGCTGAGACAAAATCTTTAGGACAGACTTAAGATCTTTGCTAAAATTGAAGATACATGAACAGCTACTCTTTGTGATGCATATATTCTGTGAATAAACAATAGCATTCCAGATCTGTTTTTGCATACAACTTTAAAGAAGAGCTAATAGAAAATTTTCCTGTTTTTCAGTTAGAAAAAGATGCTACTTTTTATAATTTGCAGTGATGTAAAAAAAATATTTCTGTTATAACTGTGTTTTAGGAACTGAAATAAAATGCTAGTGTTCTAGAATATTTTGAAATTTAATTCAAAATTTGATGTTATAATTAAATTTTGAAATTACTTCTATAATAGTTAATGATTTGTTGGTAGTGATTATAGTGCAGTAGTTTCATACTTTGTTGAGTCATAGGAGCTAAAATAGTCTATACAAGTATAATTTTGTATTTAAGTGATCAAAGGCAGTCAGATCATATTGAAAAACTGTATTTTATTTTCTAGATCAAACTATGTTTGTACTTGTAATAAGAGTATTTATTTTGACTTCAAATGAGAATTAAATCAAATGGCAGTTTGTTGAAATAACCTGCAAAACTGGCATTCCTGTGTTTTGATCTTCTCTTCAACAATAAACTAAGATCATGCACACTTACAAAAACAACAGGGATCCTTCATGACTAGCTTTTCAGCTGATTAAAGTAATAGTACCTTTTTTTCTAATATGTTAATGTCCAAAATGATTTAGAATTCTGCTACAGAGCAATCTATAGACAAAGGATGACATGCAGGATGCGCTAGATCATTTACCTATGACTAAATAAATAAATAAAATTATCTAGGGACTGTTCTCTGAACTTGAGAGAAACCAGCACATCATGAGTTTGTGTGTTCAACTAAGGTCTCTTATTTACCTGTCTGGCCCCACAGCTGGGCAAAGGTATGGATTCTGACTGTTGGGAATAGTTCATGGGCTGTACTACTGTCCTGTTGTTTGTCTAGAAAGTTATTTGACTTGATCAAAACTGTGAGAGTGATTATTCTAACTATGTTAGTACAGATAATCCTGTTGTCATGTTTATTTCAATTAATGTTCCCTGGCACAGTCTGATTTATAAATATAAATTTAAACATTGAGAATTGCTTCATAAAAGGTTTATCTTCTGCTTTCCTTCAGCATTCATTCTTTTTGCAAATTCTGAATTCCTAAATGTTTCTTCCAATACAACTCTGCTCTCTCTAATAAATGCACAGACATCTTTAGAAATACAAAGATGAAGTTCAGTCCTTAAGTCACTGCTGAGCTCCAGAAAGTACATTTCTATTTAACTGTTCAGGCCTGCAGCATATAGTGTTATACTTGGCTGTATGACTGTGCCCAAAGCAGAGACATAAACAGAGAGGATAGGGAGGGTGATAGTTAATTGCAATTTGACACAACCTGGACCTTGGAATATTCAGATTCACTGCAGTAACTCCTCAGTGGAGGAACTGAAAATTATACAATTCTCTCAACATTAATCCCTGCAAAGGGGCTTTTGTAGGAAAAGTGATACTGTTCCCCCATAGTGCAGGGACTGGTCATCCACGCATTATCAGGACAAAGCCGTTGATGTCTCTCTGGGATCAATACAAACATGTTATGAGTGAAGTGTCAGGATTATGTTCAATACTGTACCCAAAATCAACAGCTGGCCATTGTCTTTATAATAAGATGAACTACATGCCTATATTTTGGCTTGTTTGAAATCTGAATCCAAATACTGTTATTCTGGCTCTCCTCCGATTTCCAGATAAGAAATTTGGATGTCATTACAAGCCAGGAGGTTCCCACATAATCTGGTCAGTTGCTCTCCCTTTTCTAACCTTAATGCTTATTTTCTAACGTTCTTTATAAAAACTGTGGGAGTTCAGATGACCCCCAGCATATCACAAAACTTCTGCACCTTTTTGATCTAGGCTGTTGAATTAACTGAATGGTTCCATGCACAACTGCAAGACTAACAGAAATCAGTGGCTGAAAAGAAACATTGTATGTGTATCTGCTTCTGAGAGGATATAAATATAGACACATATTTTACAATCTAAGGTATTGTAACACACTGTGATGTTTAAGAAATGGGCATTTGTTTTGTTGCCTTTTTTTTTTCTTTTTTAATCTTTCCAAGACCAGCATAATTTTAATAAGTGGAGCCACTTTCATTGCTAATTGTTTATGTGCTATCTTAAACAAAACAGAATGGAATGTTAGGTGGAGCTGTGGCACCAGAGAGTCCCCATATCTGTAATACTCAGGGTTATTCACAGAACCTAATAACTTCTCTAAATTTCATCTTCAAGAATTGTTTACGCCAAGACAGAGAGGCTAAAAGTTAACAAATTATTTTTTTCTATCACTTTAAATTCATCCACATTGAGCAAGATGATGGGTAAGAGAGAGTCCAATTCATTTAACCAGACAGCTATATACAGTCAGTATTTAACCATTTGCCCATTTAATGTTCAAAATACTGAATTTTCCAAGAATGTGACTACCATCTTAATTTTCTGTTGCTTCCCTCTGGCAGTGTTGTTAATATGATTTGGGTCATTATGAGATGAAATACTCCGAAGTGATAAAAAAGACTGGATTGCATGGCATTTACGATGATGTACACTAAACTTTTAATTACTTGGGACTGGGCACCCCTACCTTTGATTTGCTATATGCTACATACTCTGCCCTTGATATGTTTTAATAACCTGAATAATATATACTTTTTTGCTCTAAACAAAAGGTGAAGTATCAATAAGCTAAGGACATAGTCCTTATAATAAATAAACAAAATTATAAACAGATAAATAAATAAATAAGAGGGAGGTAAACTTTCTTGTGGGATAAAGATGGACTCTTCTGGGATATTTCAGTTGAATATCTATGATTGATCGTAACAGAGACAAGAAGGTGAAAAGATGTTAAGTGTACAGTGATAAAGCCATTAATGCATTCTCATTGTTACAGCCTACTTCTCTTGAGCAATAAAATATTGAGGATGTTTGTGGAAGAGTAACAAGTTTTTGTGTGATTCACCTGGATGTCTTTTGGTTGCTGAATGAAGGACCCTTTTGCTGCCTGAAGAGCAGTGGATTTCAATTATCTCTGCGTTACCAGTATGAACATAGGATAACTTGAAGCATCACTGTCTGTTTTCAGGAAGCCCTGCTGCACTGAGTGTGCATAAGTACTGGGTAGACAGCTCTCTCTACCATGGACTTAAGGACCAAAAATGCAGAAAGAGAAAATAACTTTAACAATTCTGAACAAGGCTTAGGGTTTTTTCAGAGTGCTTGTGACTTTCCTTATCTATGAATTACTTAACTCTAAGGCTGAAGAGTTGTGCTCTCCTTCCAGGCTCATGAATCTTACATTCTTGACTACCCAGTGGCAGAGCTTCAACATGAGGTGAAAAGAGTACCCCCATTTTCTTTTCTCCTTATTTCCTTTCCTCCTCCCTTGTGCTTCTGTGCTGCTCAAGGCACACTCCTTGGACAAAAGAAAAAAAAAAAAAGAATTATTTAAGTTTGAAATAATTTAGATTAAGGATACTGAATTCAAGTCTCCCAGGTGATTTCTTTAAGTAAGAGTATGTCATACAAAAGATGAGCTATGCCTCCCCTCATCACCTTTCTCTGACAGCTGTGTTTTAAAGGCAAAGCAGTTGAAACTGTGTTTTATAAGTGGCTCAGTGAGTGTCAGTCACGCTCAAAGTACAAGTTTCAGATCTTCAGTCCTACTGCACTGGTCTTCCTAGGTAAGTTAGGAACTCCATCAGGAGTAAATTGAAGGTTTTGCGTCCTCAAGAGGAGATAAGAGCAGTTCTAGACACACGCAAAAATGGAAGTTTAGGTAATTAGGGATGTTTTAGATCAAACATATTTAGTCCAGGGAGTTTAGCTGTTTGCTGAGCATGGGTGTTTTAAATGGCATTTAAATCATGAGGTGTGTAAACAGTACCTATATTTTTTTAAAGGAGCCTATATTCTTTTTGATGCCTGTTTTATCTTAGTTTATACTATAGTACCATAATTACTTCTATCATGTGCCACTTCAAATCTTTTTTTTTTTTTTCTGAATATTTAATTTCTTTTTATTTATTGGAAATAGTATGCCACTTTCTCCTTTACTCCTGATATAAATTTTAACCCTTTTTCTGAAGCACAGTAGATATAAACTTGGTGTAAATAATGTACCAGACTTTGACTCTATCTTTCCAGATTCCATAAGCTGAATTGTTAAAGGCTTATACTTGAAGACATTAAATTCTGGGCAAGTGTTATCATTAGTACAATATGTTATCATAAACAGAAAAAAATAGATAATTAGACTATAGATGGCTTGTCTTGTTAATTAAGCCTAACTTGCCACTTTTCTTATTTGTCAGAAAATGAAATAACAAAAATGCTTGTTAGTGTGGCTATCACACTTAAGAACCTAATTCTAACAGCTATTTGTGGACAATTTTACTCATGATAAAACGTATGAGACAGTACGTTCAGTTTCTTTCCCCAGTTGTTAGTGTAATTGGGGGAAACTCAAGAAGATGTAATAATTAGAGCTACTAAGATCACAGAGGGGTTAAACCTGATTTTCAGCACCCGGTGTTCTAAAAAGTCAAGTAGGTAAAAACCCTTATAACTTAAGCCCATCAAAAAAGCAGCAGACTAGTCTAAGTCAGTGATTCAGATTCCTTTTCACTGTAATAAAGAATTTATTTTTCACTGTAATAAAGGATTACCTTTTCATGTTGGGATGAATTCCTGACTGCAAGTGTTGGGGTTTTTTTTTTTTATTTGTTTGTTTTCAGTTTGATTTTTTTCCCCTATTGACTACCAAGGCATTTTAGACATCAGTGGTAGACTGAATGTCTAACTTCAGATAAGTCAATTTAGGTGAGACAAATCTCAGGTTGGTTGACTGAGTGGGTAAGAAAAGCTTAACAGTATGTGGCTAGAGGTCATTTACAAGATGTCCTGTTACAATTTTGTGGCTGTGAGTCACAAAATATTATTACATTGATTGATCTACCTGACACAGCTGTTGTGAAAATCAGTTACTCTTTGTATAGAGAAAAATAAATCCAAAAGATACAATTCAGCCTCCTCTAGTCCAATACACTTCTGATTGACTATCGTGCGAGATACAATAACAGGAAATGTTCAGAACTAAACTGTATGTAACATTTCTCTTCAATTTACATTATAAATTAAAAAAAAATCCTTCAAAAGTTTTAGTAAAGGAAATTTGTTCTCCTCCTATCTGGTTTTGACAGTAGCAAAACCAACCAGAAGTAAACAGAAGTAAACCTCCAACATCCTCCACCTTTCCTTCTCCAAAAAAGAATCATATTTATTTCCTACAAATGAGCAGACTTCCAGTACTTGATAGATAATTATTTATTTTTCTGTGTCTATATCTGCTTCATTTGTTGAATGCAGGTTTTCATGATGTTTGAAGGTTACAAAATATACTTACTTATTCATTTTTTACCCACTGAATTGGGCAAAACCATAACTGTGACCTCAAGCTAATCACAAACTTAAGGTGTTTTAGCGATTCCAGGTTGTAGCTCAATAGGGCAAAATACATATACGGAATAATCTGATCAATTTTGTTACAAACTAACAATGGAATTTATCCCTGCTAGCTCAGGTTATCTAAAAATTAAGATTGATTCAGATCTAGATTAAGACACTAAAATGTTGGTATCTACATGCGAGCTAGGTGTATAAACTCCTACTGGAGCTGATGAGTATCTACATCTTGGTACAGCTGCTAAACAGAGATATGGGCTTGTTTATCTTGGCTCTTGATTTAGAACCTTGTATGTCTCCCATCACATCAGCCCTATGGGGATGTCTTTGACACCTTAGGGCATCTCAAATGACACTAGACAGTTACGATCAGACAATAGAATTGAGTCTCTAATCAATGGAGTCTGAAGTGATTTTAAATCTCTTAATGTCATCTTTCTATAATCCAAAGCCTAGTTTTAATACAGCACTATAGCATAATCTTAGTTCATATATCTGAGAAAATTACCAAAGGATGGAAAAGAGTTGTAACAAAACTATGTAGACCAGAACCGTGGAAGTTAAAAAAGATGAAACTGCAGACAAGATAGGAGAGATGTTCAAGGATTTTGCAGGGATAACAGTTGAGAACAAAACTTAAAAATAAAGTAAGAGTAGCTTTTTCAGTCCTAGTAATCTATTGTTTAATATTAAGCAAAAAATTACTTATACTTTTAAGTTTTATAATCATTATATGTGTGTTCTGTATTCATGTGTAGATCTTCTACAGTTGTTTGTTATTCATGTTCAGTTTCTCCTACTGCCTCATCTCTTTATTTTCTTCTCCGAGTGCTTAAGTGCCCCAATAAAAGGGCAATATATTTTTCTATCCACAGAAAATAATAAAAAACCTAGAAAGATACAATTGTGAAATATAGACTGACATCCTGTCCCCTCTACAAGAAAGCAGGATACTTGTAGTATTTATTATGAAATCCATTGCAACAAATTTCTGATGCAAACCTGAAGCAAGTCTGGGTTCCGAAGTCTTACAAGATTATCTTGAACTGATGTAATCTGAACACCTTCTTTACAATCAGTAGATAAAAGTTTTCTCAAGCTATATTCAGGGGAACAAAGAGACAGTGGAGTGATGGCAAAATAAAATATATAAAACCATTTTCAGAGGAAGAGGAAAGAAAAGGTTGTCTGGGCTTGAACTCCTTCCTCCACTCATACCGTGAAACTAAACTATCTGTACTTCATTTTACCATACTTGAACATAGAACAGGAATTAAAAGAAACCTTTTTTAACTGGAGATATGGAGAGAAATTGCCATCAGAATTCAACCCAAAGACTGTGTCAAATTACCTAAAAAATATCCTACCCTCTTTCAAGGCCTATCCTAAATAATTTGAGAACAGAGATGACATTTAAAAGCAGAAGGGAAGGTGGGCAGGAAGATCAGAGCAGAAAAGATGAATTTCTTGTGCTGCAATATAACACCATCATTTTTCTTAATTATTCTTGACATTTCACCTATTATTCTGTGAGCTCCCTCAGAGCATAGAAGGGGAAAAATGCCAGTTGCTTTTCAGAATAAAATGTGAAGAGGTACTTGCTGTCGGCTTTTATGGCTGGAGTCTGCCTTTTGATGCACAGAATCATAGCACCACCTATCTGGTAAAATTAGCTAGAAAGCTTGTAGATGCACAACCCAGGGCAAATTATGCAAAATTGTGTGTGTGGTGTGTATTTGTGTGGATGAAAGTCAGTACAGTTAAATTAATTTTATGTTAAAAGAGGAATAATGCATATAAGGTGAAGAAAAGTAATAATTAAGTGCTAAATTAGCCCTCTAAGAATTTTTATTGAGATTTGTAGGCATAAAATAAATAGTATGCATCCGTATAGGACATATAAATTCAATATATTCTCTAAAACCGAGGACCAGTGTTACAGAGTAATATCTATCTATCATAATGAATGGAACATTAATTTCCCCAGCTCCTCTGGGGTGTTGCTGTAAAACAAGGATTAAGAATTGCTCATTAGAACAAATGTGAAAAGGACACAGAGGTTATGCTAAGAAACCTGCAGTTTTCAAAGAAATATAGAAAACAGAGCAGAAAACTCAATCTGAGTGGTATATACAAAAAAAAAAAAAAGTCCTACTTAATAAGGATTATACAATTAAAAGTATATGCCTGGGAATTATTAAACAGAAGTCACAGCAAATGATTTCACCAGGCAAAGTACTTATCTGCTAAAAGGCCATCATCCATGTCAGAATGTATTTATCTGTCTATATTTTTAAGTATTTTTTTATTTAAGTAAATACTGACCTCTTCATGGAAGTACAGGCTCAAAATTAAAACTGATTTTATTCACATTAAACTTCATGAAACTTTGGTACATTTTGTGGGTAAGAGCTCTTCCTTAGATCTTTCCCATCTCTAAGGAGATTCATGGATGTAAGACAATGAAACTACATTAACTGAAATCTGGAGAATCTCAGTTCCTTCTCCTCTAGTAAAATTCACACTGGGAAAGAAAACATTCCATGTCAATACACTCTAACTGGTCAATTCTCAAGCCTTTTTTGATCCTTGTTCTCATAAATTCTGCCATCCACTCCAATAATAGGAATTTTCTTGGTCTTCAGCAGTCCTACCAACCAGCACTTAAAGAAAATCACAGTTGTCACTGCCTTCTGAATATTAATATATTTAAGAAGACATACTCGTAAAACACTAAGCAAAACACTTCGAGTCCATAGCTCTCCCACAGTTGTAAAGGGAGACAGAGAATGATAGATGTGAGCTCACAAAAGGAGAAACTAAGCCCCCAAGGAGCGCTCAGGACTATAACCTTACCCACTGCTACATGCCTTTGTCCTCTTTTCCAGGAGGGTGTTGTTACTTATTGTTACACTTACACAGAACTTTGTATTTTAAATAGGGATATGTTTAAGGGATGTGTAGTTTTAACAGTGTGTTTAAGTCAGGGTAGGGGTGAGGAGAGTCTTGTAAAGAGGATGTGTCACAGCATCAACCACCAACGTGCTCCGCCCACCTTCTAGTGTCAAAGGGCCTGGGATGCCTTGAATGAATGTTAAGTGCCCAATTTGAGAGTACCACTGAGGATACAACACAATGAGTGCTGCCCAGCATATCTTCATTAGATGTTTCCTAACCAACAACCTATAACATTGTGGATATGAAGCCACAGAGTTGTGTGTCATCTACCTTGGCGTAGTTTCTAGGGAAAGGTCCTTTAGTTTTTCCTGTTGCTATTCTTTAGAAACTAGTATAAAACCTCTTAAAGTTTAAAAGTTAAATGTTGAATTAGAGATGGAAATTTTTTTATTACAGAGTTTATTATTTTTTGTTATTTCCATTATCATCATTACTGTTACAGCAGCAATTCTAACTTCAGAAAACTCTAAATAATCACTGTAACTATATCTCAGGAAAAATACAGAATACATGTTTATTGGCTGGCTTGTGGCCCAAATAAACACTTAGAATTAGAAGAAATTATGGTGACAAGTTATTGGTGGTGAATATTTTTAACTATTAAGAACAAAAGATTGCCAGTATTTGATCAGGCCTAAGATCTCTTTACTCTGTTTTCTGTAAATTAAATGTGGGTAAGAACTTGTGGCAGACCAGGTATGAATGTGCTCTTAAATTCTGACACTTGTAGCCCAAGGGTTTCCTGAGCTAGAAGCTATTTCTTCTTAATTGGTACAGTTGTCTTTTGAAAAAAAATGTTAATATTTAGCACAGGGTCTTGCAGAAAGGTTACCTATTGCACATTGTTTGATTGTTTTATTGTTTGGGTTTTTTTAAGTGCTAGGAGTGAAAATGATCTTGAAGCTGACTGGAGTGAATAAAACACCTGAGTAATATATTTTAGGTATCTGCTTCAGACGAGATGGGTAGCCCTGTAGGTTTACTGGTGCCTCCCCATTATCTAGTGGTTAGCTTAAAATTTTATCTTAAGAATCTATAGTTTCTCTCTGTGTAAATTAGACACTGCTAATAATTTTTTTTGTAATAATAATAATAATAATAATAATCCTTAATCATAACTCTTAATGCAAAGATATTTTTAAAGAATGATTAAACTTCAAATTTTGGTATTTAAAATGTGGAGTCTTTGAGACTTAAAAATTTAGAGGAGACATTCATGGGCGACAGAATATTCCATGTCTTCTTATAACGCTTTACATCTCTAATCTAAAACAGCCAAGCCTTGCTGTTTCTTCTACTGAAGCAGATGGTCCCATGGTTGGACCTCGTGTTGCGATTCTTATTAACTGGATGTCCTCTGGTCACAACTCTTTTTCTCACACATTGTGAAAATTTGGACTGGTTTTATTTTTTTGTGCCTAGTCGTTTGCCACTCT
>VXBJ01005257.1:685479-696959 GCA_013400055.1 Nycticryphes semicollaris
GGTTTTTTTTTCATGTGGTTGGACTCGATGATCTCAAAGGTCCCTTCCAACCACTAAGATTCTGTGATTCTGTGATTCTGTAATACTCCACAACTTCATTAAATCTGAAATTTGATCAATGCATACAAAGTGTTGCCACTGTACTCACCAGAAGCTGTTGTCTGAAGTTGTCCTCAATACACTGCAATTGAAAAATTAAATTAGTTTGAGGGAATATATATATATTTTTTATATAGGGCTTAATAATAATAATAATAAATAAATCTATGTATTACTAAATCAGTAATTAATGTGTGGCTATAAAATAATGAATACCCTGAGATCTTTTTTAGGGGATTAGTTTTTAATGAGCTGCATGCATTCTCAACATTTGGAAAGTGGTAAAAACCAGAAGATTCCAGCCATTTCATTACACTTGTATGAATTGTTATTCTGAGAGAGTTGTAGGTGTGTTTATGCAGAACACTCACTGCTCTGAGAGATACTAACCTAATGGATACTGTGGGTGAAAAGTGCCAGCTGATCAAATCTGCAAAATGTCAGACAGGATTCCCTCTTCCTCCTCTCTGAGCTGTTAATTCATCTTGAATAGAGAGGCAAATAATCCAAAATGGAATTCTTTGTCATTTTTAAACAGTCTGACTGTATTTTATTCTCCACTGGAATGGAGTCACTCCATGCTGTGAATCAATGTCTTTTAAATGTATTAGATTCTGGGTAAATTAAAAAACCAGGACTTCATTCTTACTTTAGATCCATGGGTGCACATTGCAAATTATCTTGTAAAAATCACCTATGGTGGTTTTACATACATGTCTAGGGTCCCACACCCTATACTGCTGAAGACATATGTATAGAATGTATAATGATATAAGTAACATAATTATGAAAGCTTGTCCTTGATGTCCTTCAACAGAAAATAATCTGACATAAATATTTAACAAAAGCGTGAAAAGAAAATTCACACTTTCCATTTAATATGTTTTTATATTTTATTAATTTTTAAATTATTGGATGTCTACATTTTTTCATAGCAAAGTCTTATAACTTGAGGGGGTTTTGCCTTAGGCAAAGAAGTGCTGTTTGATTTATCTTCTGCACTTGTCTTTCTTTAACAAAATGAACTTTTTTCACAGAAGTGCAAAGCTGTGTTTGACCCCACAGGGAAAAAGTTTTCCTTTTTAAGAAATGTGTACAAAGTACTTAATAAGTTATGTCACTCAGTTTTACTGTATATTATTTTTTCAGTGAGTACAGTTAACTTTCTGAATCCCCAGTTGCCAACATTTTAATAAAAACAAGACATTTTCAAAAAAATGTCAGTAGCAAAGTGATCAAAGTGCTATGGGAGCAGTTTGGCAACAGTTTGAGCTTTGAATTTCCTATTCACTTTCCAAAACATTCACTTAAAAAGCATTTATTGAAGCTGAACTGCCTTTATCAGCCTGATCAGAGCTCCATAAAAAGCATGCATGATTCAACTGCCTTTCCAAGCTTTAAAAAAATATAACTTTGATATATGCCTCACAAGTACAGCACAATAGTTTTCATGCTCACGTTTGTTAAGATTTAGTGCAGCCATTAAAGAACAGAAGGGCTCTTTGGTGGCAATTCTCAGACATACCAAATATCCCAAAGCACAACCTTCTACAAATCAGAGATTAAGGTACTGACAAAAATTTCCACTTGATTGCAGTTTCCCCCCTTAAACTTGTATCAGGAGTGACTATCGTTTCGATCAAATCTCTGAGGGAGGTGATTTTTTATTTTTTTACTCTCTGAGAAAAATATCAACTGAGAGATAAAAAGTGATGTTTTATGTGCCTTGTCCAGAAGTCAGTTGATTTATTTAAAAAACTTTGTGTGTGCCTGACCTATACATGAAGTTTGTGACATGTCTCTTGTCAAGTATTGATCACTTAAGACTTTACTGTTTGCTTACTGCAATGTAGCTAATAATCTCTTTTTATTTAGTTTTGTGGCTTTGAATTCTTATCATGACCCAGCTGATTTCTCTGGGACTTTCTTGCTTCAGCTGTGTAAATGAACTATGGAAATTAAGCCTACTAAAACACCTTTCCTGGGCAAACAGCCTTTGTTTTCCAACAGTTCATGCTGCAAATGGTTTGCATGCAGATAGATACATTTGGAAGCAGCAGATGCCATCAATCTTTATGACTTTCTGATACACACCATTTCACCTCTACATCTTGTAAGGGATGACTGAGCAGTCATGCTATATTCTCCTTGAATGACGTAAAACTTTCTTGTTCAGCTCACCTCAGCATTTTGTGATCACTGCTGGGTATACACGAAAGATGGGACTTTCATCAAGTCTCTGCTCAGTGTCTTTCAGATGGCATTCCAATCTGCCAGATCTTTTTCTCTCTAAACACATTATGCTGTCATACTTTTCATTGTTTCTCACTTCAGGATGAAGAGACTGATTATATCTTATTTTTGTAGTGTACTCACAGTATTTTTGTACAGATTTAGAACGTTAACAGAGACATTATTCCTAAGGGCACTGGCAAATCTTGTATGTAAAGGTGAAAAGCCAGTAAAATGGGAAGAAAAAGCTCAAATTTTAGGATGTTTGTATATATCTCATCAGCGAAATAGGATGATCTTCAGTCCAGGATTTAGATCCTGCCTTGTTCAGGACTGGATACATTACCATCACAGGGTGTTATATGACAGAGTTTCTGAATCTAGGTTTATGCCACGCAAGTAGTTTGTAAGCAATGGTTTATTTTACATAGATCTCAAATGTAACGAACTGAACAATGATATTTCAAGCTTGTATTCAGCATTAATTATACACAGGTGCCTGCAATAGATCTTTCAACTAAATCTTAGGATCTCATGGTGTCTTTAAATATCTGTTTGAACTGGTGCGGGGAAAAAATAACAGACTTTGATTTGAAATTCATCAATCTTTATCTCAGCACCCATCAGAAATACAGTCTCATTTGCCAGACTAAAGAAAAAAAATGATTCTGTAATCTACAATGAGAAGAGTGAAAATTGCATGGTCAATATAAAATATGTTATTCTAAAAATTTCTACTCAACTTCCCTCTAACTCTCTGTCTGTCTCTTTACTTTAAATTTCTTAAACCTTTGCAGTTATTTCTCTGTGCGTGCCTAGAACGATGCCAGTCCCATTACAGCTCAGCAGTTCAGAGATTTCTTTGTGCCTAAGGTCAATTAAAACACAAAGTGAGAAATTCCTCTTCCAAAGTATCACTATGTTTGATACGCATATATTTTTCACTATTAATATAGTGAAAAATGTGGCCTGCTAACAAATATTCTTCAGATGTTATTGTCATTAAACTAAGATGGATGAAATAATGATCTTTTTATCTTAAGAATGAGGCAGTTAAAGTGCTGCCCAGATGGCAGAAGAGCCAAATTCATTTCTTTCCTTCACCTAAAATTATTCAAAACCACATCCCATATGGGAATAGGCAAACCATCTGGCCTGATCTGTTTTATCTGAGTAGAGAGTGGTTGGGAAATCCCACTGGGAAAGGAAAAGTCTTGAACTGTGATTCCTTTTCTAAATAGTTATTCTAAACTTACTTATATGGTTACTAGCAAAAAGTTTTAACATTTCTGAAATGAGTACCATATCTCACATTTCCCCTGTTTCTGGGGACAACCTAGTCACTCCAACACAAATTTAAACTCTTGCTCTACTTCAGTGAATCTTGCATTCATTTTTACAAAGTTGTACAACTTCAGCAGAAGAGTAGGAAGATGCTAACAGCACAGTGAAGCCTGCCATCTTCTGATGAAGAAACTCTTCTGGAGGAAAGGAATTGGATCTAATTCTAACATTGAGTTGTTAAAGTCTGGCAAGAAGCGAAAGTCTGCAATCTTGGGATTGTATTTATACTAGAAATCTAAGCAGTGTTAGTGACTTTTCTCAAGTGTGTCTGGATGGTTGATCTGGCATAACTGGATTTGCTTGCGAACTTCTTCCACTCCTACAGGCCACAGTACCTATTCGGAATGGTCACTGTCCTGTGCTACCCAAGAAACTATGCCTGAAACTATATCTGAAGTAATATCTAAAGTTAAAAACTATGCAAGAGAGCATGTTAACAATTAGAGATGATCCACCCAAGATATGCTCTACTGTGGCTGTGGCCAATAGGAAATATTAAGTGCAAGACGTATCTTGAAACATGCTTCATGCTTTCAGATTCAAACATGTCTTGGTACTTCTTTCCTTCCACTTTTTTGAAGTAAATTAGGTATTGCCTTTCACAGAGGGGCCTAATGACTAAATCCCAAAAGTTAAATAACATGTTTACTGAATATTTATAAAGCCAAACACATTTTGCTGGGAGGGACACAAATCTGTATTTCAAATTGTACTGTAATATCCAGACTACCTGATGAACATGTGCTGTTGTTCATAAACAGACAGACATAAACAGACATTAAAGCAGAAAGGGAGAACATTATTATGGGTGAAGCATCTGTAGGTGATCTCATCTCTATCACCCACTTCGAATACTATTATCTTATACAAAACCACATTCCTTGTAGTAGCCCCATACTGTTAACCTACCAGATTAATGAACTGCACTGCTTTGTGTATGGTTTTCTCACCAAATGAATCTTCTGAATTGAAATATGATTTCAGTAACAGAGGTAGACAGTGACCTTTTGCAACAGAAGCAAATATCCTTGAGATTGATATCTTTTGAATGGAAGTGGGAAACTAGGACTTGAACTTCCTACTTTAAGGAAGGATCATAGAACTCAACCTTCATCATCCATGTCTCAATCAGCACTCTAGCATCTGGACCTCTGCATAAAATTGAAGATTTCTACATATTTTCAGAGTGTATGTGTCAAGCATGTTTGAGAATGCCAACTCTAACAGCTGCCTCAGGGAACAGAGCCAAACGAAGAATAATATCTCATCCTTGACTGGATTTAGGTTTATATATCACAACACTTCATATCACCAAGGCAGAGGAAGACCTTGGCAAGGTTAATGGCATAAGTCTCTGTTTATGTCACGTTAGAGTTAAAAAATAAGCTTCACCAGGGAAAATCAGCAGGTAAATGAGGGCTTTCTCTCTTCTGTGTATTATTTGTCATTGTGAATTGGGTTTTGTTATGTCAATTCACTGCATAACATAGCTAAGATCTCTCTCATATTATGAAGATTTTTCTCTGTTGCAGCATTACTTGGATTTGTGTTTTGATTTTCTGTTCTATTAGAAAACTTTAACTCTGTGATGTTGAAATCCTGTATCAATAATTTTTCACCAGGAGAAATGCACATCCTTTTGCTGGGGAAACAGTTAATTCTCTAGTTTGCTAGAATTCTAAGCCCCTTCACTTCATTCTTTCCTACTTCTAAAAAGAATGCTCTTTATCAACATGCTTGGAGTCAGGATTTTCAGGTGACAGGAAATCAAACTTCAACTCAACTGAAAGCCAGCAGGAGCTACAAGTTAAGCATCAGACATCAAGAAAGCAATGGCCAGGTGTCAGACAGAGTCAGTCAATGTGGGGTTTGTTTTAAGGATCTAAAGAGAAGACGAAGTTACTCCTCAAAAAAGCACCCTAATTTTGATATATTTTTAATTTAGATGTAGCTTAAAGCTACTGAAATACCGTGTCAAATACACAGATTTTTATTTCTGCTGCCTTCCCTGCCAGGTCCTAAGTAAATCTTATGTCTGTGATCTTCTTTGGATCTGATCTTAAGAAACTTGCCCAAATTTGCCCAAGATGTCCATTTGTAGATAAAAGAAGTGAGGAAAAGTTAGATTGAGAGGAAGTCCTACTTTCTAGTTAAGAAATTATCTGCCTTTCTTTTTTTTTAGGAAAAGGTGTGCAGAAAAAGGAAGATTTTGCTTAGTGGACAGGAAGTGGAACATTACTTCATAGTAAAGAGACTAGTATAAAAATTAACAATATAAAATTGTCTGAAAGGAACAAAGGAAGCATGCAGAAGTTGAAGAATATATAGAAGTTTTGAGCAGATTTAAGAAAACAAAATAGTAATCAGATACAGAGTAACGTTATGAAGAATTTGGATGTGATAAAAAGATAATTAAAAACTTGGAGGACAGCAAGATAATGTTAGATTTCTGGAAGAGGGTAATTCATTTAACTTTGATACTTTGGTAAAAACGAACAAAGGATGGTGGAGGGGCTGTATGGGAGGAAGATAAAGCTGTCAAGGTAACAGCTAACAAATATATAGATCAGCATATTTGCTTGAAGAACAAGGACAGGAGAGATATTTTATGCTGAAAAAAGAGTGACAAGACTTTGACAGATGTAGCTGAGTGCTGGAAGTCTTGAATTGGAGCTCAAAAAAACAAGAGCTAATATCAGTGTGCTTTCCTTGAGACAAAAGTCTTCCATGCATGGTGGTGGTGTCAGTCAGTTCTGTGAGTTCCTGTGTGTGTATAAGTGTATGTCAATCACCTAGTCAAAAAAATGCAAATTTATAATTCTGAAAGGAAAGTATTGGTTTTTAAATCTCTTTTTCTTATGCTTGTACATAAAACCACATATATATAGACATTCTGTAAAGCACTTCTAACACAGTAGCAATTTTTCTTGACATGCAATTTTTTCAGTATAGAATAGAAAGAAGTATAAATGAATTTTTGGCAACCCATTCTATGAAAACAGATTACTCAGTTTAGTTACTAATCTCTTTTGTGCCAATTTTATTATTTCATTTAATATTGTTGTGTTTATTGCAAAACTTGAATGCTAATGTTTTGCTTAATGTTTGCTGCTTCTTTGAATTTTTAAATTTTTTTTTTTGTGTTACTTGCAGAATGTTTTCTCTTATGGAATTAAAGGAAAGAAAAAAACAATCCAAACCAACACAACAGCAGTTTATGATGGAAAAATTAACATGGAATTCTGTGTTGCTGAAATTGAAGCTGTGTGGTGTGGTTGACATGCTGGAGGGAAAGGATGCAATTCAGAGGGACCTGGACAGGATTGAGAGGTGGGCTCAAGAAAGTTCAATTAGGCCAAGTGCAAGGTCCTGCACCTGGGTAATGGCAGGGGTGTTGGAAGACGATGATATTTAAGGTCCCTTCCAACCCAAACCATTCTATAATTCTTTGAATTTTAGGTTTCTCTTTAGAATGCTGGTCTTCACTTCCACACTTCTTCTGTCTCAGCTGGTTCCTATTGGTGGAGGATTTTTTCATTATTTCTGTGATTCTGTTCTGCAGGCTTACCAAGTGACCTCATTAATGACTCAGGGTCCCATTCTGCCACTAGCTAAACAAATACATAACAGCCAGTTTCTACTTTACAAATGTGTGAGAAATGTATAGAGATCCAAAAAAGCCCCAAACCAACTCCAAAACAAAGGGAAAGGGCTGAGAACATACACCACTATTCTAGCTAAAGCTTACATTTGTCGACAGGGCATCTCTCTGTGTAACTTCTATACTGCTTCATCCAGGCCTCACTATAAGGTTCAGTGAAAGTTGTAAAGATTAACAATGGGGTGGCATTGTATCTGTTTACAGGGAGTCCCGTATATAGCCAGAGGTTCACAGAATCAGTCAAGAAAGTAATTGTTCAGTCATGAAAGTACTTGTTTGAAAACTTAGGGCGTGAATGGAAGGTAGCCATTTTGAGTAGAGGAAGGAAGCAACATTTAAATACTTTTGAAGAGCCAATAAATGGAGGGAAGAAATATACAGAGATGTGGAGGAGAAAGGCATTCTAATAGAGAGCTGCTAAGACAAGAGTGACATGATGTAACTTCTGTCCAGCAGCATGGTCATCACTGATTTGAATTTCATATAACCCTTCAGTTAGGTTTCATTTGGAATCAAGTGGGATAATGTCAGATATTTATTTTTACAAGCTTATATCCTCATAGGCAAACACCAGGAAATGTGCTTTCTGGTGCATAGCAAGCTCTTATTTTTCCTCATTCACAAACATAAATTGCTTAACTTAACAAAGAATATTTTATTTGATGGAGAAAAGGAAAACACAAGAAAGTAAGAAAGTACATAAGCAGGATAACACACACCTACTAATTGCTAAAAATTTCATTGTCCTCTTTCGTAATAAGGCAATTCCTAAATCATCTCTTTTTTACTCCGTTTCTGCAGTGACATGTACCTCACAGTTGGGATTGCCCAAGTCTTTCTGAGTAGTAAAGCTCTACTGCTGACCTTGTGGTGATACGACCTACTTTGCTTTGAGTGAAAATCCCCCACTGCTCCTTCTTATGCTAGCTTCTCACCATTTTTCTCCACTCCTTGTTCTGCTAGCAGCTTTACTAGCCATTCCTAGTGTTTATAAATTCTTAGCAAGAATTCAGGAAGCACTGAAAACCAACTGTCTTGTAACATACGAATGATTCTTAAACACACACTTTTTCTCAATTTGCAGATACCTCTTAAAGCTAAGATCTTTTAGAAAACATTTTCCTTCAAAGTCTTCTGTCTTGTCGCTGTTGTTGCTTTTTAAATAAAAGCCGTAACTTTTGTGTCCGGCTACAGAAAGCTATTGCCTTAGGTAAGCTGCCCACTCTGTTTGCATACATTTAATTGGCCACCATCTGAAATGATCAGAAATGTTTCTGTACGATATGGTATTAGCAGAAAGAGTTTTCAGACATAAATAATATATGCAAACAAATAAGCTGCAGGCTCCCTGTTGGAGCATTTCATTTGTCTCCTTTCTTTCCACTAGATGTCAATAGAGTGCTCTTCCTTTTTGGACTCTCTTACCACTTGAAAATTTGGAAAAAAAGACTATCAGTGGTTTAGTTTTTGCTTTATCCCTTAGCCACAAAGCTTGCATCTCCATATGTCCCTGAAAGGGTATACCAAAGAGAATAAGGAATAAGAGGCCTGTTGCTAAGGTAGAGAATGATTTTTTGTTTACTGAATCAAGATTAGGCTCAGTGGGTGCTGAATTGAAATAAAATTTCTTTTAAAAATGTCCCTGAGAAATCAATTGTAACCAGCAGTTAATGACCAGTTTGTGAACAGCTTGAGGGAAAGCCAAGGGCAGTTAAAACTCCAGCAAATTAGTTGTTAACTGTGCTAATGAATGATGTTGCAGGGATTATTGCTATTATAAACTGTAATCAATCAGGTTTACTATTGCGTCTAAGAAAAAGTTTGCAAGTAACAATATTTTATGAATTCAGCTCTGTGCTTCCAGTTTTAATTAATATGATAATCTGAATATTCCACACTGTTAAATTCTACTTTCAGTTCCCAGGTAAATATAAGCATGCATATTACACACACACACAAATAATAGTAAGTACTTCATTATAAAATGTTGTCATATGAAATAATAAGGACATCAGCTGAGGCATCAGCAGGCTTGTCATGATTTATAGGATGACCACACAAATAAAGAGAACTATTTGTGGCTAGATTCACTGTTATATTCTTCCTAGTGACACAAAGTTGTAAATTTGAGTAATACACAGCTGCTTTGTTGATTCAGTTCTGAAATTTCACTTCATGTGTAACTTCTGTTTACACAGTGCTTTGCTGAGTACTGCATCTCCTGCTCTCAAGTGCAGTAATTCTCTCCCAGTCCCAGGTGATACATTGGCTAGTTCAGCCCATCAGGGAGATTTGTGAACTCTTACTTTAGCAACTGGGTTTCCTGCTTGGTTTCTGGAGAAAGGAAATGTAGCCTTCCATGGGTTTGCCTTTGTTTGTTTGTTTATTTTAACTCTGAATGCAGACCTTAACAAAAGCATGTCCTCTTACTGGTGTCTTGCAGTGTGAATGTCTGTGTGCAACAAATATGGACAGTAGTCTAGAAATACCAATAGAGTTAGCACAGGTTTACATTATGAAATGTATCTGTATTTGCAAATAGTTTTTACCTGTCTTTTACTTTGGGTCCTATAATGGCAATGTTTCCTGTTGCACCCTATGGTACTAATGTGAGTCTCCACTGCTGCAATGCAGAAGGAAGGATACAGATGGAAAGAAAATCAACACAGTATAGCAGTATGTAGCCTGGAAGTGAGATGGCTGCATCATTTGGGCACCCTCTCTCACTGACAGCAAACACGTTTCAGTTGCTTGTGTTTCTGCAGCCAAACAAAAGTGATTCAGGGACATATCATTGGTCCCTAAGGCTAGGGGTACAAACTGGCTTATTGTCAAACTACAGAGATCCATGTGGCTCTACAAACACTGTCATGTGCCCCTGGATCTCCTCTGGGCTGCAGGTTGCGTCTGTTGTCCAAAGAGTTAATTATGTGTGGTTTTTTGTTTTGTTTTGTTTTGTTATTTTTTTTTTCCCCAGGTCATAGCTTCCAAAATAATGTGAATGGTGTTCCTCAGTCTGACATTTATGGTAGTTACTTGTTGTTGCATATGGGAACGTGAGAGTGTGAAACCTTTAGTATGTTGCTGGAATACTGTCTGAGAAAGAGGAAGACACCCATGTGTGGTCACATCCACAGTGCCTTTGAAAGCAGTGCCTAGAGTGATCAGTGGCTTGAGCTGTGCTTCAGTATACTCTGAAAAACCAAGATGGAGCATGCATAGATGAGAGACCTAACAATTATGCAAACTAAGTAATATAGAGATACAGTCTTTAATATCGGTCCCTGGCTCTCTCTTTATTTAGCAATATAGATGTAGGTACATTTAGTGTGGCCTTGAACTTGTTCCCAGTCTGCTAATTACGTAGCTTACTTTTCTTTTAAATTAAAATTACAGATATGGATTAACACTGAAATGTTAACAAACAATGGAAAACAAAAGCATAATTATTGTGGAGATGCTTTCGATGCTTTTTTTAATTGGATTTTAGATCAAATCCATATTAAAGCAAAGTGATCAGCACTGGCACTTGAAGTCTCATACCACTTAAAGTATTTTATGAATTACAAAGTAGACAGGATAATTCAGATCAGTATTAATTTTAGTAAATACATGCTTACAAAATGTCATGCAGACCGTAAGTGAGCAATGACAACTAAGCCCTGAACAGGAGCGTGTGTAAGTGAGGTTCTACAATTTGTTGGCAGTGTTTTTATTTCCTCAGCAGAAAAAATATGGATTATGGCCATGGCTCATAAACTGTGAAGAGTTAGCATTACTGGATTACGAAATGAACACTAAAGAGATGTTAAATGGCTTAGAACAGAACAAAGAAAATGGAAGTAACAAGATTTGTGCCAGTTACCAATCTCACCATTTGTGTCTTTTAAAACAGCTATTTATTGCTGTTTTTCCACCATGCTATGTATTTCCTCATTCATTCTCAATGTGTTTAATTATACAGATATCTGGTAGATATTTCTTCAATTTCTTCTGTCATAAAACCCTGCTGAAACTGATCTTTTATCACTTGCAATGCTCCAAATCACCTTCCTTTCTCCTTTTGTTCCCATCTTGTTCAATGGTCTACTACCCTTCTCATGTATTTCTTTGTTATAATAGTATTAAACATGCTTTTGTGTTG